>JAGVVM010007979.1:0-11851 GCA_019149425.1 Psidium friedrichsthalianum | reverse complement strand
TTTTTCACTGTACCTTTCTTTGCACAAAATTGGCTAGATTTATTAGAATAAAGTTTCGACCCTTTGTTGGTTCACAAGCAAATGATCTCCCTTTCGATTTGTTCTTCGAATATCCCCATGACTTGAACCAACCAAGTACCTTGCTAGTGTGCTAAATCTAGACTTTTTTAAAAAAAAAAAGAAAACATCATAAAAAAAAATGACAAAACATACTTGGCACAATGCTTGGATGAAAACTGAAAGGGCCGCCATAAGTCTAAGTGAACACGACTACCCGTGTCAATGGTCTACCTTGATACAATCTCAATGGTCCTTCAAAACATACCTTGCTACAATCTCAATGGTCCTTCAAACTATGGTATCGAGCTTCACTCAGCCCTACCTACCTGTGTCACCACATTCACAATGATTTCGCTTCTCAAACGGATGACCTCTCAATAAACCACTCTAACTCATAATCATCATCTTCCTTTCACTAATGTGTCCAAGCCTTAAGTGCAATCACTATGTTATATCATCCCAATCTGAAGCTTCAGAGAATCTCATAGACGAGCTAATCAATATTGTTTCTTAAAGAGATATAACTTGCATTCTAACTTCCTTGGTGCCATAGTTTGCGCACCTCGAGGGATGCCTAAAACTTCACCTTCAGCAGTGGTCCAATATCCAACCCTATCAAGAGCACATAACCCAATAAACTTCTTCCTGAGCATTGGTACATGCCTCACATCAGCCAATATCCTCATAGCTTTATTGTGTAACCTAGCTAAACTCTTCATATTCCCACTATTTAACAAGCATCATAATTTCCCATAAACACCTTACTGCCTTTCGTGCACTGGTAGGTAGTAAACTTCAATATCTATGAGCACAATGATCCGATATCATTCTCTTAAATCACTATGAATCTGAGGAGCATTGCTCAAGCATTTCCCATCTATAAATTACATTCATATCCAGCTTATAACTGTTATTGCACAATCTCTCAAATATTGCTCACCTAAAAATTCACAACAGAGAGAACCATAACTTCCCTCTTTGATTGTTCCAAAGGGTAACTTACAAAAATAGGTCAAAAATAAGCTTTGAATTCTAAGTCTCCCTTTGACGAATCGCCTCCGAGCAACCACTAGATGGCCAAAATCAAGAGCTCTTTGTGGGTCCCTAGCCAGGCACCCCCTTATGCCTAGAATGGGCTGCCGGGGCAGCGGCCCCGGCTGCCCCTTCTTGTTGTTAGAAAATCCAAAAGGAAATGTCGTAGGAGAGTGATCCCAAAGTGAGAAGAATGACCCTAAAGTTCTTTTCTTGAAAGTCAAATGTCAATTCGCTAAAGGTATTTCAAAAGCCACGGGATTGGGCAAGAGGCTGTTAAGAGTTCAGAGAGGTTGACATAGACTCGTCTCCAAGAAAGCAATGATCCTCTTTGTATATCTAGTGGAGGCGTCACCTTACATGTCACACCCGCACCATTGCAATTCAACCTGCACGACTCAATACAAACATCTGAAGATGGTCCTCAGTTCTAGTTCTTGTCCATTTGAGAAGGGCTTTTGATCAGATTCCCTGATGTGGACAAAGATACTTGTCATACGAGCAATGTTTAGTTACGGCACATGGTGCAACCGAGCAAGATAAATGCAATAACCGTATTTCTATCCATTTAAGAGCAAAAAATATATACGGTGAGAAAAATTCAATGATTTTCGAAACCTAACCGATATGGTATTGTATGGGCGAAATTCACAAAACCTAGTGCCAGCTTGTCCATTGGAGAAAGGATAAACAAGGGGTCATGGCCTGGCCTCTATTACCCCGTCGTAGATTATTATCATTATTATTGCAATAATCGCTGTTATTATTCAAATTATTGCTGTACAAAAGTAAAATAAAAAAAAATAAGGGAAAGAAGGGACCCTCGGACATAGTGGCATATTACTTTGCTCACGAGGAGATGGTCCCGGTGCTATTTCAAATTTAAAGGGTGGTCTCAATTTCTGTAGTTTAAGAGCCTCACATCTCTTTTTTTTTAATTTTTTTTTGCTCATGTCTCAAGTGGCAAAATAGGATAATAATTGCTATTAAATAGGAAAAGAAAAAGTGACAAGTGGTCCACGGTTCAACCTCAGCGATCGCACTGCCTCAATTGCAACTTGGTCTTTTTATAAAAATTATATCTTTTGTTGATACCTGAAAATTCCAACCTTGGCCTCCCCCAGTCAATGCCTCGCATTCCGACAAGCTGTTCATGCAATGTTTTATTACATGTTGTATGGCCAGCTTTCATTATTTTTCCTCTAATGCTCCCTTATGTTTCAACGACAGAAGAATAAGGGCCCTTCGACTCTCCCAAGGAACGCTGTACATGGACATAAAAGAGTGTCTAGAGTTTGGTACATAGCTTACACCTGGTCTTTGTCTTACAAAAGTTTAGTAAAAAAGGAAACGAATAATAATAAATCCTAATACTAAGTACTCACCAAGGGAAGGTGACCAAAAAGCTCTAAACAAAATAATACAAACTCCTAATAGTAAGTACTCGACAGGCGACCAATTCAGTCCTAAATCTTAGGCTGTGCTAATTTAATCTTAAAATTTTTGACAATTTACCAACTCGGTCAAAAATCTTTCAACTATGCCAATTTATTCATAACATTTTGATAATTCATCAATTTAGCCATAAATCTTTTGACAATTTGTTAATTAATTCTTCTGACCAATTTGACTAGAAATTGCTAACACGGTCGTCTCATACATGTCAAGCGTCCTATGCGGCACGGCCAATGCTGACACGAACAATTTTTACTTTTTTTTTTATTGATTTTATGATATTTTTCATTTTTCTTTCTTTTCATATTCGTTCCTTTTCTTTTTCTTTGCTTTTTTCTTTTCCCTTTTTCTCTCCACCAGTCATCGATGAGGCCCGGTGATGGCTAGCAGAGAGAATAAGAGAATAAGAAAAAGAAAAAAAAGAATAGAAAAGGAAAAAATTAAAAAAAAATAGAAATTATCCACGTCAGCATCAATCATACCACATAGGATGGTCGGCGTTGATTAAATCGTCACGTCAACGAATTTCTATCTAAATAAGCTGAAATGACTAAATTGACATATTATTAAAGGGTTTATGACTAAATTGGCTGTTGTACAATAAATTTAGGATCTTTGGGACCATTTTTTGACTAACTAGGCTTACTTCCATGACCATTAACTTTAGTACCTATATAAAGATACCTATTTACTCAATTGACTCGTATTAACATAATCAGCGGCTGAACCTACCCTAGTTTCGATTGTTGTTTGCAATCTTATACAAAAATTGAAGGTGCTTCTCCAATAAAAGAGCCCACAACTCGTACATTACAAGGCTCTCTATCTTTGTAGAAAGTCATCATAGCTTATTCTTAGCATCGATGCACTTAGAGGTGATACAAGGGAAAGAAAAGGGAAAGATTACCCAATAAGTGCTTAACCTACTATACATATGCCAATGCAGTCCTGAACTTTTCAATTTTGTCATTTATTCATAAACCTTTGCGCGAAATACAATGCAGTCCTTCCCGTTGATTTGTACATAAATTTGTTAACATCACAGCCCAATCATTGCCAGCTAAATTAAGTGGTACACTGCCACGTCAAAAGCAATTTCAAGCTAAAATTGGCCAAAATGACTATGTTGAAATTTATGAACAAAAATTTATAACTAAATTGACAAAACTAGAAAGTTTAAGGCTAGTTTAGCCTCCATACGGTAAGTTTAGGATTGATCGGACAATTTGCTTGAAAGAAACGTGTATTTGTGGAGTGAAAAGGAGCACTTAAACTATTCAGTTGCCGAATAATATTTCGTGACATAATTGTCTGAATGAAATTAGCTTTAGCTAAAATGTTAGAAGATATTATCAACGAGTGTCCAAAAGCACGTGTTAGAAATTGTCATTTTCATTTCCCAAAACACTGGATTCCTCGTGTTATGCACAATGGGCATATTCAAAAGATTATCTTTCTTTTAGGTAAGATTAACAAGTGCCTTGTGCGCACTCGTATCCGGACCTCGAACTCGAACTCGAACTCGAACTCGATTTTGTCATCGTCCACCATGAGTTGCCACTCTATTATCGAACGCATTTTGTTTGTCGCAACGAAGGATGTGCCAATTATAGTCGATTCCATTTAGAGGGTCAATTGGTCAACGGGAAGCACTCCCGAAACTCAATCCTCAAATTGGTTGGGCTCTCAAGTTGCTGAAGGAAAGAGGAACGAGGTCGAAAGGATAATGACAGTGCATTAAGCCTACCCAGCTGCGAACCCTTTATGAACTAAATAGATCTCACGGAAAACAAGAAGGAGCCAATTGAGAAATTTCTTTACCTTAACGCTCCATTTATTTCATGAAAAATGATTGATTTGAAAAATATTTTCAAAAAAATGATTACTTTTATCGCTCACAAAAAAATATTTTTTGTTGGGATATGGTTCATACTCTCTATCAACAAAAAGGCATAGAGGCTCCACTCCTCGTTGAGCAGGCGGAGATTTGCAAGAGCCGCTTCGAATAAAGTTGTAGGGAGCAACACCCCCCAGGCCGTTAGGATCGCCGACACTCACTTCAGCGATTTCGAGCCAAAATCTATTTAATGGACTCAACTGATTAAACGTGGAAAAGTTTAAGATCCAATCGACAAAATTCAAAGGTTTTAGGAATGAATTCGCAAAAGTACCACATGTTTAGGTATTTTCAGACGATTTTCCCCGCTAGTATTGTCGTGCTAATTTGTCACGCGGGATACACGTTGCACACCGAAGTACATACGCCTCGACTTATGTGATCCGACCTTTTCTACTGTGCTTCCACCTTTCTTCCGTCCCAAATACTCCCACTTGCATATATGATCGTTCAAAAAGTCATTTGGATTCTTCGTTTCTTCCTCATTTTGCCGGCTGCTTCCTCCCACTTGGGTTTGAGTGCATCCACCACACTCAAATTATATGGTCAAGTGCATAGAGCACTGACATCATCTCATACGTATCAATCTAATCTAGTGTGCCCCGAGACAAATCCCAAGATTATTACTGTATTTATTAAAGAACCCTGCGTTGAATTTGTTTTTTTTTATAAAACAGGTGTGTGGAAAATATTATTCTGCTGATATTGCACAACAAAATAACACAAAGTTTGAGTAACTCTGCGTCAACACACATGAGCGTGCGGACGTATGTGTGTGTATATAAGTATTAAGTTTATAAGTAGCATTATTCATAAAAAGGCAAAAGGAATTTGCAACTAGGGTGGGCGTCTCCGAGATGGTGCCATAGGTACTGGACAGCCACTGGAAAAGCATAGGGTATCTCCAAAGCTGAGGCCACTTACTGATTGATTGACAAATTCGCAGGCGGTTTTTCGCATTACCTTGGTAATAGCGGAGGTCTTACTTGTATATTGTATTTGGCCTATGCTGCTCCCCCAAAGACGCCTACTGAATCGGAGACTTCCCAACCTCCTGACTCCATAGGGTGAAGTAGACGCCATTCTGGTGGGATCCTCGCCAACAAAAAAAAGATTATAATCAATTTGAGGTTCAAACCTTGTCATTCATACCTATTACTTCTCATTATTCAATCGAGAGAAGGGAAAAAAACAGGGTGCATGGCGAAATTTTTTTAGATTATTGTCAGCTGTTTTAAAATTTTAGAATATAAAAAAATGCGCAATTTAATATTTTATTATTTTATTATTTCAATAATTGAGGTGGAAAGGGAAATCGTGTGTGGATTTAATTTATAACCAAGAAAATTGTTTATACGACCCTACACGATTTTATTACTTTAAAACAAATGTTGCCGCTGTACATTTATTTACGAAATAATTAAATGAAACGGATTTGCTAGACTGTACACTCAGTTGAAATGACTATATGCAATCAATATTGACAAATTGTGTCCAATTTGCATTTATAGTAGAATAAGTGTGATAATTAAGATTTTTTATCCTCTTCTAATCAATCCAAATAGTATATTTCAACCAAAAAAAAAAAATCCAAATAGTATTGACAAGGGAGTGAAGATTTGGGACGATGTGTCTAGATGACAAAACTCCGTTCTTAAGCACAAAATTCAATTTGCGCAGTTTTTCTAATCTCTAGACGAGATTAGATTTGATAGAGGTGAATAGGAAAAAAAAAAAAAAAGGGGAAGAGATCTAACTAAAATTAGAGGGAAAAAAAAGAGGGAGGGATATGGAGGGATTTGATTACAACGTTGTTTACATGTTAATCACAAGAGAAAAGGAGTGAAATGAATATAGTTCTATGAGTGAGCGGTTTTAGGTTTCGTATAGGTTCCATTTAGAACCTGAATCCTACCCATGAACAAATTTCTCATTTTTTAAAACCTAGAACCTACTTTGCATATCCTGAAACCCAAAACCTAGCCCATCACAAGTTCCAAAGTTTGTTTCAGGTTCTACCCAGATTCTATCCAGGTTTCACCTATATTCTTAATTGAATGATTGTAGTAAATCATCACTTTTAATGATTATCATTTGCTATTACAATCTATTGACCACAAATTATACTTTGTTATATGAATAAATATGAAACATTAATAAAATAAATGTTTCTACCATAAAAATATCGTTAGAAATAGAATCTCAAATAGTGGTTTCAAATTATACGCTCATCATCAGATAACATAGTTTCAAATTATACGCTCATCATCAGATAACATGGAATACCGCAGGATCACGCGAAAATATATACCAAAGAAAATACAAAAACTAGTTACAAGTTCCAGGTTCCCAGTTCTACGTTTCACCTACTTAGAATCCGTCGAAACAGGTTCCCCAATTTTGTAACCTAGAGCCAGATCTGTTCCAACGGTTTTAGCTCTAGATTCCAAATTCTATCATGTAACCATGCTCACCCCTAGACTATACTATGTAAGCACAATAGAACTATAAATATAAAAGAAAGAAAAATATGTTTACTAGCCACCAAACCTCTCCCAATTGCTAAGTATTGATGGATATCTAGGGTTTTAAGAACCACAACAAGTTACACAGGTCTATTTATTTTGCGAAAAATAAATGACTTAGGAAAACATTTTCCTAAGCATAAACGTTTGTATGACTTATAAATATGAACAAATGAAAAATATTTTTATCATCCATGAAAATTTCTAGACATAAATTATTGGCGATAATGAAAATATTTTTGTTACCTAACTATTTCAAGATATACGAGCGGAAATTTATAGGAAAATACTTTTCAAATCAAACCACGAAACAACTGAGCCAAAAAATGCAAATCCTCCTAATTCTCCCTTCTATTCTCCCTTAGTTTATGCAATCTAGTGACCACTTTTAGAATGATTTCTCTTCTTTCCTAGTCTCCTCTACCAAAATGTTAGGGTTCATGCCATATCAGTTGTGAAGAGAGGAGTGGTCAGTTCATAAGTGTAAGAAAAGTCTCACCCTTTGACCTGACTTTCGTAGTGAGAGAAGGCTAAGATCACCCAACACAAAACAGAGTCATTTGCTTAGTCACAACTTCCTTAAAAGTCTAATTTTCGAGAAATCATATTGTGCATATGCTGTGTAAGAATAGCTCTCTATTACAGTCTTCGTTAGATGATGTATTGTCGTGTGTAATATGGGCAACTAATATCAATTGCCTTTTCAAATTCACATACAGCCAGGTTGCGGGCTAGCCAGGAGCCATATTGACTACAAGCAGATGTTGAACAACGCCCTATTAACAAATATGCCACCGATTTTTCTTTTCCCATGCTGTCAAATTTCTTCTGTTTCTGTCAATTGGGAAAAGGGCGCTTGAGCTCTCCCGTGTTAGTTGAATGCTCAATATGCTAGATGTGGAAGCTTGATATAGGAATTATGAACTTGGTCTGAAACTCCAGGGAATCGATCTGCACCAGAACAAACGAGCGAGGGTGTCCGGGTTTTGTGCTTGGATTGACCCTCCGATGCTTAAGTTAGCACCAGAATGAGAATTTTTTAGAAGAAAAAAGGGAACGTATGAGCTTAAGGATGAGAGGAGATGTACTCCTAGAGAGAAAGAGTCGGGTGAAGAGAGTCCGTACCTAAGTGTTCATGCTATGTTGATTTTTACTATTGACGGGTTGCTGATAGTTTGACATATGACGGTTTATAGTACTGTTGCATACTCTAATGAAATGATATTCAACTGGTGTCTTGTCAAGATCTACCTATATGGTGATTAGGTATAATTATCAAGTCGAATGTTCGAGACACGCATGTCAATATTAGATTTATTTGTCAGCACTATCTCGACATGTGTAATGGTCCACCTTATTCAATCACATAGTTTGGGCTCCTAGAATATGGCACCCTTGGAGCTTTCTATTTGATGGCTCTTTATTCGTATCACTCATCGACCTAGCCTAGGTTCCTCCCGACTGTCCCTGAACTAGTCAAAACCACTTTCACCACTTGCCCCACGATTCTCGGTCTCCTCAGGGGTTAACTGTCGAGCCGAGAGTAGATGCATTTTGCATAGTTTCCCTCCTTGCTCTCAGCGTTAATCCGAGGCATGCAGAAGCAGCTGGGAAGCCTTACATTAACCATTAGATCTACTAGACTATAATTGACACCCATCGTGTAACATTCTGCCTTACTCCGAGATTCACGTTAGGCACGCAGGGGAAATTTCATCGATAGTAATCTTGGGCTGTTGGATTGATTGGCAAAATCTGATTCGTTGATAATTGATCGACCGACAAAAATCACGGCCCTTGGCT
Source organism: Psidium friedrichsthalianum (assembly GCA_019149425.1). Taxonomy (NCBI): domain Eukaryota; kingdom Viridiplantae; phylum Streptophyta; class Magnoliopsida; order Myrtales; family Myrtaceae; genus Psidium; species Psidium friedrichsthalianum. The sequence continues at coordinate 3,079 of JAGVVM010007979.1, read as the reverse complement.
TCCATCCATCATAGCCAGTATTTTTGTTTAAATGCACATTTGAGTTGTATTAAAAAAATCCTACATCGAAAAATTTGGTGTGGTGTGAAGTAGTTAATTTATCCTAATCGGCCTCTTACTGATTTGTTCAAGGTTCGAGTGAAAAGTAGGTCCAACTGGATGTATTCATGAGCTCGAACTTAGGCTACCTCACGCCGATCTTCTCAAGTGAAAGTATTGGACTTATACTGCGCACTCTCAATAGATGGCATCAAAGCCAGTGGTTGATTGGTGGCCACCACTAATATATATTAGTGTTTTATGACTATGTCAAAGAAGAAATCTCGGGAGCACCGTGGTTTCCTAGCAAGTTCGGTTTGGCAAAGAGACCAAGGATAAAGTAGGTGTTGCGGTATAGCAACGAGGTTTCAATGGCAGCCTTCATGGTTCAGTTTGAAGGAAGAAACTATGGAGGAAGGTAGGATTGGAGATCAAGTTGAGACATGTTAATGTAAGAAGATACCTAAACTAAGGGAAATCAAATCTAACACAGAGTTCCCACGTGAGGGAAAGATTGTTAAGTTGCATGTATGAGTGGTGTTAGAAAAACTTCACATCGTAGGATATTTTTGGTGTAGAATAGGTAATATATCATAATTAACAGAACTTATTGGTTCAAGTTTTTAACTAAATGCGAGACCATTTTGATAATTAGCAGGTTCAGACTTGGGCTCCTCTTGGCAATCTCCAAAAATTAAAGAATTAAGTTTCTAATGGGCATTCCCAGTAGTTTTGAATGGGATCTAGTAGACTCATCTTGGATGGTCGATTTTCAAATACTCGAAATTGTTCATTCTTCTACTATATATGTCGGGTAAGTTTTCTCCTTCACCATTGTTTCTTAGCTCCCACATATGTTACCTTATAGTTCTAAGTTGCACTTCAAGGTGATCAAATGGCCGGTTCAAGCTCCCATTATGAGATTGTTGAGAAATTAAACGTTTGATTTGAATGCAACAGATAACAGTTTAAAGTACAGTGCTTCCAATAGGGTGACCTCAGATACCACGCCCATTATTGCGCGAGCAGAGTGAACCTTAGACGAGACGGTTTGCATGCATTATTGAATATCAGTAAAAAGAAATGATTCCAAACACAAGTAGCTATCAAAGTTTTGCATCTTTGCCCAAAAAACTATTCTTTCTTTCGTCTCTTTTTGAGGTTTTGATAACGCAGCCTTTTCTTCAGTCACTCTACAGGACTCAGAGGCATCTAAAAAGATTGGAAGACTCGAGTGTGCTCGAATCGAATATTCTCACAGATGGTTGTCGAATCAGCCGTTCCTATCCTACCCAAAAGGACAACGAACGTGACAATGCATAAGCACGCACGTGGTGTTTAAACGATGCATGCCATGGACTAGGGAAAAGACAAAAAATCATAGGCCAATCTGGATGCGAGCGCATGCAGCTCCACTACTCGTGCATGGCACGGTCGCGTGACTGAACCAGGCTGGTCGGAACCCGAAATTCTGCGTCGGAACTCTTCTCGGTATTCAGTAGACCAAAAGCGAGGACAGCAAATTTCCAACACATTGCGATGACACAACCCATGACATTAACAATACCGATGTTGAGGAATCATTCGTGCTCTAGGAGATCTGTTTCTCCTTTCCAGTTGCGTCTCAACCCTCGCGTGCATGGATGTCATGCCCCAAATGCCCGACGCCTCAAGACTAAAACGATCGAGATGCGGAGAAAGCAATGCTCCCTGGCCTTGCGATGAACACTCGCAAGTTTATGGCATCTTGACGCGCCTCAATTCCCGCCCTGTTCATTAAATGCCGAGCTACTTCGGCGATGGCATGAAATCCCTGCGCGACGTTTCAGCCGTGTAAAACAAGAGTTGGGACCGACTGAACACGCATGTGATGAAGGGGTCAAAGGGTTGTTGTTGGGTCTTGATCAGAAGGTGTGGCTCACAGCAATCGTGAGGGCTATCAGGCTTGGTCATGTTTCGCTCTTCTAGAAGAAGATGGCTCTTCGAGGCCAAGCCGAGCACGCAACCCCTCGTGGGGATTGCATTTTGCATTCTACAACCAAACCATGAGGCCAAAGAAAATCCTAAAATTGCCCTCCTCTCGAAAATTTCCAAGGAATCCTTAATTCCCGAATTAACAGCTACAAAACCTAACCTCGGAAAATCTTTTGGCGAGATCCTCATATCCATTTTGCCAGCTCTAGTCGGAATTGGGGTTGGGTCATCATAATTATTGACCAGACTTGATCGATAGCCGGGCTTCGCTCTATTTATTGGCCCGTTGGGCGGCTGGACAAAAGTCCCAACCTCGGCAATGAGCAAACTGAGCCTTGGATGGTGCATGGCCTTCCGTAACGAAGCATGCTGTGAGTAACGTTGAGCAAAGCCAAGAGTCGGAGAGGGAACGTGATGGGCATGATCAGGTAACCGACCCGTCCAAATCCATCGTCCGCATTTGATAGTCAGAATAAAAATCAGGATTTTATCCTATCATGTGTTTGGTTCCCACCCAGGACAAAATCAAGTGAAACATAAAAGAGATATACTCTTGATAAAATTATCTCATGGGGATATGGAATAAAGGTGAATAGGATTTCTTATGTTTATGATATAAAAACTATTTTTTCTCGAATAAAAAATTTCTTAAATAATAAATTTTAAAAAATAATTAAATATTAATTATATTCGAATTCTAATATTAAAAATAATATTAAAAAATAAAAATTTATTTATTCCTATGTGAATTTATAAATTAATCTTAGTTTCTTTCTACTTTGTAATATATTTTGTGCATGCTCACACGCACAAATACACTTCGTATCGATATAATTACGTATTTTAGATATGGTAGTATAGTTTATTATTTATAAAAAATTTATCAAGAAATGATGAACGGAATAAAAATAATGAAAAAAAGAGATATGAAAAAATAAGTAAATAAAACTGAAGTAGAAGGGGGGGAAGGTAGAAGAGGAAACAGGGGGGAAAGGGAAACCACGATCTTTTTAATTCTCAAGACCTTGTGGGCAGTGAAATTAAAAAAAAAAAAAAGCCTTAAGAA
>JAGVVM010007978.1:0-18119 GCA_019149425.1 Psidium friedrichsthalianum | reverse complement strand
CCTTGAGCGTTCCTATCGTTAGTTAAATTCCACGGGTTAATCCTAATTTGGTTTGATTTTTAATATGGCATCAAATTAGGAGATCCTGAGTTTAAATCTTTTTAGACCCTTGTTTGTCTCATCTATCAATATTTCTACGCTTTTGGCTTCATTTGTTTCACAAAAATCGAATGATTTGATGAGTTTTTTTCCCCCTAAAAATGACCGCCTGTACTGCTTAAAATAATAGTCAATGAAAAATTTTCTTCTTGTCGATAACAATTTATAGTTTTGGGCTAAAGTCCATACTACAAATAGGGGGAGGGATTTGAAACTTTTAAATATTAAATCCTGCCATCATGTAACATAGGACTTGATTAAATCAGTTGAATGCTGTAAAACTTGATTATGTTCTATATACGAGATTTAAGACTAGTAGTTCACTTTTTCCCAAAAAAAAAAAAATCATCTAGAACTTTAATGATAAGTAAGTCTATTTTAAATTTTCAGACAATTTGAAAGCATAATTTTTCCGGTAGGCCCCATAAAAAGTTCATATGTTTTTCCCCACTCTTGTCCACTCCTCTCCGATCAACAGGTGTTACATAAACAATAGAAAAAAGAAGCAGCATGTCACACTTCTTATTTATTCGGGTAGGCCTCATAAAAAAGTACGTATGTTTTAGCTCAACTTTGAGACCAAGGGCATGTTTACTAACTGAAAATGAAAAAAGCAAAAAATAGAAATTTGTTTGTGCATATCAGTTATTTTTTCCATTCCCTCAAATAAATAAGTAGTCATGGAGTAGACGTGGAACAGAAATAATAAGTCAACAAAATCTACTTTTTTGTTCCTCGGAACAAAAAGAGAAACAATTTTTTATTTTTTAAAACAAGTTCAGCGTAACCTAATGCTTGTCTTTATGTAATAAACACAAACTAAGAGAAGATGTCTTTTTCACAGATAGAGCGTGGGAGCGTGGGCATGAGTGAGATCAACACTCTTCTTCACTACCATCATCGAATCAAGCTTCGACCGCGCAGGCGTGACTTCAAGGTGAGTGAAATTGAAGATTTTATTGCAGATATGTCGACTCGCAAATCTGGAAGGTTCTGCCCTTGCCTAATTGGGGAGGGTTGCCCTTTCAGATTTGCAAAACAAATGGTTGGGACTTTTCAATTTTCACACGTTAGAGATTTCATGACTTTGTGTTTCCAACTTTTGTACTGTTTTATTCAAGTACTTGACGACATTTCTATTAGTCGTATTAAGGTCATCCAATTCCGTATCATAACATATTCTGATTCTATTTCTTAATTAGGCCATGCCACTCTCTCATAATGAGCCAATGATAGTATCTTTTTTATATAAAAAAAAAATTAAAAAGAACGCGTTTAGAATTCCAATTCCACCTTCTCTTTCAAGAACTTTGTATAATCGACTATAACTGGGACGTGAATGTGGAAGTGCTTAAACTAACTATTACGTTGGATTTTCTAAGGCCATCTTAGAATATCTTGATCAATTAAATCCATACAAAATTTTAATTTTATCCAAATAAGAGTTGTCAAATCTCTACTGACATTTTTATAATTAAATCAAAAAAAATTGGGAATAGAAATTTTTAGGTCGTACCAAACGCATTTATGTTCTTTTTCTATTTTATGAATATAAATTTTGTACAATTACCGAATGCATTCTTTTCTCAGAAACTCGTTCAGGGAATAGAAATAGAAAAAAAACTATTTCTGAACATAAATTGTTCCTAAGAACAGAAATATTACCAAATGCACCCTAACATGCCAAAATGATTGTTCAGCAAGAAATTATGTATAATGTTCATTAATTTGATAATGCTGGAAAGTTGCAATATGCATGAAGTTCTGGGTTATCATTCGCAGTAGATCTTGCTGGAAACTCTTGATTTAGAGGACACGAAGGATTCTGGTTGGTAAGCTCGCCTTGGGTGCTCATCGCCGTCGGAGCATACTGTTTGATAGTGAACCGAGGTATACAGTAGGAATCTAACACCGAGTACTTTGTGGAGGCGAGCCCGTATCGGGTCGGAAATGCTAACGTCCCGTTCGTATCAATGAAACTGGAATACCACAGTTTGTTTATGTACTCTTTGCTGTTAAAATGATCCTTGTCTAAGGCACGTGGTTTCCATACTGGAGATTTATGTGTCGAGAAGCTTCAGATGACCTTGCTTTGCATGTTCCTCTTTGGCTCTGTGAAGACTTTCTGGGCATACTTCTCGTTTCCATTGCCTGGGAGTCAATTTCTCCTGTACCCCGTGTGCGCGACGCCGAGACGAGTGTAACATGAAGTCCGAAACTCTATGTTTTCGGCTTTTTTTGGTTCTTCCCTTAGGCTTGAACAAGTCTTGTGACGCGCGGGCCGTGGATTTTACGCCCTATGCACTTTGTCAATGTGATTAACGTTCGAAAGAAAGCTCTCAAGCCACCTCCTAATCAGGATGGGGCACTTGTGAACCGTTGCAGCGGCAGAACTGTTGGGTCGTATCAGGCATAATAGTTCTTCGCGAAATTTTAACTTCACAGTACAAACCGATGACGGAATGTTTGGAGCGTCATCACGGTTTGCAGGGAGATTTAACGCGGTAGATTGACTAAAGCGAAATGCGGCAATAGATTGCTGATTTCTCTGTGGTTCGGTTACAAGTAAATGTGTCTTTCTGGATCCGCCACGGATAGGGATCAGGGAGAATCTTAAGCCAGATGATGAACTCTGAACAAGATCATCAGCAGATAGGTTCAGACGTGCTTCAAGGTGTCCCAGACTTTACTTGGTATATCGATTTTGTAAACCGTCTTAGCATGCAAAACATATGTCCAACGCTTTAGGTTCAATTCCTGAGCTGTTCTTATGATTTCTGCTCCATCAGAGCGGACAGTTATTTCTGCTCGATCTGGGCCAGGCACAGCTGGCAGACTTTTGCGACAGCATGATCTGATCCCTGTCTATGCAAACGTTTCTCCAGCAAGAATAATGACGGTCGGTATCCGGTCCATACGCAAACATGAAATTTCTCGCGAGCGATTCAACCCTTGTTCAAACTCTGCTCAATCATCTTTGAGTTCGAGTAACTCGAGTGCTTAAGTCAGTTGAGCTCGAGCTCAAGAGTGCCCGACTCAATTATCTAACTAGCATATTCGAACTAATTGCTCCAGGAGCCGAGTCGAGCTCGAGTAACCAACTAGGTCGAACCGATTCTACCGCATCCGTGCTTCAAGACCTTGAACACCAAACGCAAGTCAAATTCCAAACTCTAAAGTGAAAGAGGAAAATAACCAAAACAGTAGAAGCTGCCTGAAAGCAAACTCTGAACAAAAATCAAACGACTCATGCTCTTTTCTGCCAAAAGAAAAAAAAAAAAGAGCAAAAAAGCTAAATATCAATGCGTCTTCAGGAAGAAGCGTGATCTCGTTTGAATGTCTAGTAGCAAAATTCCACACCAGATTAAAAGTATGAACAGTACCGAAGATGAGAAGATCTTCATTTATCAGAAATCTGAGACATCGAGATTGGGAAGGTTCCAAAGGCAATGGAAGAAAACCAAAGTAAAGGAATAAAAGAAAAAGGCGCCGTTGCGGGGATCGAACCCGGGTCTCCCGCGTGACAGGCGGGGATACTTACCACTATACTACAACGACCCTCTTGCATGTTCACTGCAATTTTTTTATTAAAATATTCATATTCTTGACAGCAACGTAGTCGCAATGGATTTGAAACCCCTTTGCGGATGCATTTTGGAGGACGGAAGAGAATGACACCGAGGGAGAACCTCTCTTGGTAAAAGGATTTTGAATCATCAGGGCAGAGCTAGGGTTTGTTTTCCTTTAGTAGTTTGCGCTCATATTTAGGCTCGGCGCTTCTCAATTCGATGAGCATTCGTTATTTTTTTTTTTCTCATTGTAAGGTGCCAAACCCGGATCATCGGTCAAACCGAGATCGCATACTTGAGGGACGAATGCGATGTGTATATAGAGGCTCGAGTCATATTTTAAAAAGGGGGGTGTAGATGGCTTCACCTTCCTCAAAACCATACTTACACGTTACTCATGTACCTCCAAACAGTGATGGACTAAGTCCCTAGCATTGGTTGTGGTTATTAAAAGGGCAAGTCGCTGTAAGTTTTCCTAAAAAGTAGTAGCCCGGTGTCGAACGAAATTTAATAAATCTGTAGATCTTAATGACAAGAAACTTAGTTTATTCTACAATTTTAGCTTCGTTTCCATTTGTCCAAAGTAATTAAACGTGCTATCTTAATTTTCTCCACAACATTTTTCAAATATCCAATCATTTCTTATGTCGAGTTTATTGTACGGTCTGTCATGTTTTTTTTTTAAAAAAAAATTTACATCCATAAATACACGAGTAAATTTCGAGTTTAAAAATTTTAGACTCCAGTGCCGGATTTCATTACTAGCGGATAAGTGAGTACGACACTGAATCTTTTCCACGTGAATTTCAAGTAAGGCCGATTCCTTTCTCTGCGGAGGTGATAACTCGAGTGCTTTTGCGATCGATCTAGAATCCGGTGATGGATAAACTGGAATCCTCGAAGTCTCCGGGACCTTAGAGGTTGATCCGGCGAAAACCCGATCGACGTGGATGGAAGCCAACGAGGTTTTGAAGTAAATGAAGATGTTCTCATCGTGGATCATCTTATGCTACCAAACGAATAAACAAAATCTATGATTTCCTTCGCTTTTGTGGAGGAGCAAGTCGATATTAATTTGATCCGATGATCGCATATTATATAAGTAAATCAAACTTAAAATTCCTCTGTTTTGCGCGAAACTTTTTTGGCAGAAAACATTTACCTCGTTTGCTAACATTTGCATCTCTTAAAAAGTCATCGGAAAATCTTGTGTAGTTAGTTCGAAGTAGATATAACCTTAGTTTAAAAGTGAATCAAGATAAATCTTGTGTCTCGATTTTCTTTTTTTTTTTTTACGTTTTACTTCGCTGTAGTTTGTGCATTCATCGTGGCCTAAATGATACATAATTGAAACACAATATATTACTTCCTATTTTATAAACTCAATTCCGAGAGAGAAAAGAAAAAAAAATGAAGGGCCTCGCAATTATTGTGGTCATTTAAGGTTGGACTGGTGAAGCTACTGAAAACAAAGACTTACGGACAAACGAAGGACAAATACGATGGAAGAGTCCAAGTCAACCTTCTGCCAGCAAGACTCTTCTTGAGGTCACTGCCGACGGCATTGCTCTGCCTCTCATCTCCTTTCCCATTTCCGGGTTCCTTCTGGTTTCTCCCCAGGACTTTTCTCCTCTTCCGCAAGCCCCCTGGCAGCTTCAATCCTCCGATCAAGCCGCCTCAAGATCAGCCTTCGAAGCGCTCCAACTTCTGGGTTCCTGTCATAATCCCAACCCCCCCTTTTGTTTTTTCTTGTTTTCTTGAGGTGGATCTCAGTTTCTGCAGTTGACTCTTGGTGTCTGCGCCCTCATTGAGCTTGGTTTGGTCCTGTGGAGGAGTTGAAGTGGGAACAAGATCATCTTTTCTTTGCAGTTTCGGCTGAAACTGAGGTAAGCTCTACAAAAAAAAAAAAAAAAGAGCCAAAAAGAGAAGGGGGTTTAGCTGATCTGTGAGTAATCTGTGGAGTCCTGCATTTTTTTTCTGGTAAATCAAAGCACAGATATTTGGGCAATTTTCAACTTTAGCCCATCGCTAATAGATACAATTCAAGCACTGTGCTTGGTTAGCAAAACTTGAAGAAGGGTTTGGTTTTGGAGTTTTTCTTTTGGCAATCCCCACTTTTCACATTGTTGGATCCAAAAAATGGGTGTGAAATTTAGTAAGAGCAAGCAAGTAGACCCTTCATCAATGGAAGACAGCAATCCTAGCTACCAGTCTGGCCTGACCTCTTATGAAGCTGCCTGTAGAGCCGACCCGAGCTTGCAAAATTTCGACAAGACCTTGCATGACCGAGCTGATAGAGTAGTCAGGACACTAGCAGGTGGTGAAGTGGCTCAATCCTTAACATTCAACTCTCTAGGAGAGGTGACTAATGGCCTTCTTGAGATGAACCATGAACTAGCTAAGATCATTCTTGCATCCAAAGAAGACATATGGAATGACAAAGAGCTGTCCCATTTAGTAAAGTATTACTTCGAGCATGGCCTGCAGATACTAGATTTCTACAATTTCCTCGAGAAATGCCTGAAGCAGGCCCGCGATAGCCAGTTGAGGATTCAGCTTGCACTTATGCACTTTGAGGAAGAGAGAGCAGAGAATGTGGGAGGGGAGAGGTATGCCAAGACATTGCAGGAGCTCCAGAAATTCAAAGAAGCAGGTGATCCGTTCGCGGGCGACTTCTCTCAGCGCTTTCACTTGGTGCATGAGCAGCAGTTGGAGGTGTTGCAGAAGTTGCAGGCTCGCAAGAAGAAGCTTGACAAGGATCTTAAATCTTCACAAACTTGGAGAAGGGTGACCAGTGCCATATTCGTGACAGCCTTCGTGGCCACTTTGATCTTCTCGGTCGTGGCAGTCGCGATTGCTGCGCCGCCTGTCGCAAGTGCTCTATCTGCTGCTCTGGCTGCTCCGATAGGGACAGTCGGCAAGTGGTGTGATTCTTGGTGGAGAAACTATCGAAGGGTGTTAAAGGAGGAAAAGGAGTTGATATGCCTAATGAAAGTGGGAACTGAGTTCTCGATTTATGACTTGGAGACGATTCGGTCGCTTGTGAATAAGCTGGAAATTGAGATTGAGTCGATCCTACAAAAAGCCGACTTCGCTCTTGGAGAAGGAGAGGAAGAAGCAGTGAAGCTTGTAATGTTGGAGACCAAGAAAAGGGTGGAAGTCTTCATGAAAACTATCGACGATCTCAGCAATCAAGCTGATAAGAGCAGCCGCCAGATACGGATGGCGAGGACGGTGATATTGCAGAGGATAATTGGAGAATCCAGCCGTTAGTTCTTTTCTAATGCTTAGAAATTCAACAGTTAATGCAGTTCACTTAGATGAACGTTATGTTGCAGAGATCATATCGCTTTGCTCCTTTTGGTTGAACTTGATTTGGCTAATGTGGCTTTAACGACTCCATACAAATATTAGGATTATGGAGATCAATAGCAATGAAGCAGTTCTTCATAGGTGTGCTACCAAAATGCAGACGCCTCTAGCCGGGAGAACTTTTACCTGTTTGGCTTCATACCGTTAATCTAGCTATAATGCCATTGCTGATTTGTTTGCTTGATTCAATGAATGAGAAAAAAAAAATTTGATTCAAGTTACACTAATGTGGTTTTCATCTATACGAGTTGCACGGCTGCTGTAAAATCTCTTGGCTCTTTTTGGGTTTAGTTCTTCATGTTTAACTATCCAGTCGCACAACCCCTGCACAAAATGCCTTAAGTCTGTTCTCATTGGTTCATTGCATTTACCAGTGTAATATGTTTTGATGAAGGAAAATGAAGTGATCTTAGAGCCTGTGCATAGCCTGCAACCAAATGAGGACACCCAGGTGTTATTCTTTAGATTCGACTGTTCTCAGCGAAAGTATTAACTACAAAGAGATGTCAGAGATGCATGGACTGATTGTTCCTCTCGTCTATCTGCTAAACCATGCATTCCATGAACTACAGAATTGGGGGGACTGAATAAAGTCAGTCGCATATGCAATATTCATCATAATTTGTGTGGCAAGAATTCATGTGGCACCATAAAGCTCGGTAACAGAATACAATGTCATTCTAAGCACAGCAGCATCACTTACGAAACACTGCTGGGGAGCGATGCATTAGCAACACTCGAAAGATCCGGAATTTCTTCCTTCTGGCGTCACATTGAACAAGATCCACACCAGCTATTGAAACTGCCCTCTGATTGGATTGGCTTTACATCTAAACTAGTACTTAAGAGAAGACAAAAGTGGCAGCCAAACAAAAAATGCCAAACTTCAGAAGTTCCAATAACCATGTTCTTGAGATTGACAGTATCATGAGACACAAATCCAACATGCAGTCATGCAATAATCTCTCTCAAAATTAGTTATGTGTTATTAGTAAAAGTATGGTACTTCAAACCACTCACTGACAAAAGAAACCTGCAAAAAAGAACTAACACCTTCATCCTCACAGCTACTTTTCCGGCAAAATGGTAGAAGCACATAAATGAAGCACATTTTGCATTTGAGAGATACCAAACACGAGTACAAGCATCTGCTAACACTGAAGCAGGACCCAAATACCCATCAAATCAACGAAATCCATGATCCCAGACATGACAATTTGCTATTTATTCTTCCTTCTTTTCCTCTCGGTCCACCTCATATTCTTCGTCGTCGTTGTCGTCTACGTCTCTATCTGCATCCTCATCATCAAATATAGAGGTACGAGGAAATTTGCTAAGTTCACGTTTCTCATCTTCTTCGGTAAGTAATTCCAGCCCAAATTTCGTGTCTCGGTGCTTCACAAGAAGCCATCGCAACAATCTATCTTCCCTATTCAAGTAATGCAGCTCTTTGTTCATCATTGGTGTAGCCATCATGGTCAACTGCATCATCTGACCCTGCATGACGTGGAAGAGAAACATAAAAACTGTGTACATATATACATCAAAGAAACCAATGCGAGAGAAATAGCGAGAGACCTACAGTCCTCTTTCCTTCACAAGGTAGAAGTGCAACCAACCAATTGTCATCTCACTGCTTCATCAGAGCCCATCCAAACAGTACATCTTAGAGCCAGAACATGGGTAAATTACACTAGGCATCACTCGACTTTTAACTTTCAAATAGATCACGCAACTTTCAATTTCAGCATATAGATCACTCAACTTTGGTTTTGTTCTCCATAAGGTCACTTTGTTGACCAGCTGTTAAAAATCTCATTAGAAATTTTACCTATTGATACAGAAGGCATATGCGTCTTTAGTACTCTTCCATTACAGGCCACTCAACTGTAGATAATTTTGCATTGCAACTCACTCAACTTTGGATACATTGATTTTGGTCACTTGACTTTCCTTTAGTTTAATAAAATATTATTGAACTCATAATGCCACGTAAAATTAATATTAAAATCAGATTAAAATTATACAAACCAGCTGTCAAATCAGGCTTCCAGTGATTTCTTCGCTGGTGAATCCCCAAAGTTACTCGATTGAAAGCAAAACGAAAGTGAATGAATTTGAAAATGAATAGCTACTTTGAAAGTAATTAAAAAGCAGTGAACTCTGGTGTGAATTTGCTGCCAGCAAAATTAAATCTTCCATCAATTGCTATAGTAGTCACTGATTAACTTAGATTCAAAAGAGACTATAGTAAGTATTAAAAGCAAAAAGTTAGGATGGTAAAAGCAGCTGTGCAAAACCAAACATACAACTCAAATCCAGTATGGGATTTGCTCATAAGCTAGTTAATTCATATCTGCCTGTATAATTACCGTCTCCTATGGCTTTTACTTCTAACATAAGGCAAAAAGCCAGCCGAATATATTGTCTCATTATGAGATATTCTCAAAAGCTAGGATAATTTTGCTCAATACATGTGCCAACATAATGAATTTCCAGCAGCTTGCTACTTTGCACATAAGGCAAAGAGACAGCCAAATACATGGTTGCGTTAAGCGTTCCAGTCATCAAAAGTAATAGATTAGGCATCTCTGTGTCATCTTCTGTCATATTCAATTACCTTATCTTGTTCTAGAGAGTGCTCTCAGTCATTCTGTCAAACCACATAGCTCCTTTGTAGCTTCCAAGTTACATAAACCCAGGTATTTTAAAGAAGAAGATGGTCAAGTCTTAACTGCATATCACAAGCACAACATGAATCGACAAGCCAAGAGAATTATCTGCCAACAGAAAGTTGGGGAGAGAGAGAGCGAGGGAGGAAGAGAATGAGCAAGCAAAGGGCTCAAATTTCAACAGAAGAATCACCTGATAGAATCTCCCATCAAGCTTCTTGATACCATAACCCAATTGGACGGTCCCGAAGGATTTCATCTCAGTGACGACCCCATTTCTTGTATAGACGTCTCTTGCTATCCGAGCCACCAATTCCATTAATGCTTCCCTCTTCACATGGGGTTTCAGCAAAAGCACACAGTCATACAGAGGCATCTTTTTCTCTCTCCCTAAACCCCTCTTCAGCTGAGCTTTTCTTCTGGACTGTCAAGAAGAGTCATTGCATCAGATCAAACTAGTGGATAAAGTGGATAACCCGCATATCGCCCATGAACTGCAAGCACTACTAAACCTATAGCCATCGATACTAGAAGAGAAAAATTCGAGTAAGTAATCAGACAAAATACAGACCAGGTACCCAAGAGAGGTCGGAGCTGGATTGCTGCGGCCTCGTAACGGAGAAATTTATCCTAAAGCACTGCTATTAAAAAGCATTTTCACATTGCATAGACATAACGACATATACTATCGAAAGTCTAAAACACAGAAGTGAAACGCAAGACCAAGCATTTCCACAACCCCGGAACTCAGACCCACTTTTGAGAAAAGATTTCAAGAAACACGCAACAACGAACGGAACAAGCATGATTCGAGAACGAGAGAACTGTAACAGGGAAAAAAAAAAAAAAAGACAAACTTTCGCCAGAACCGTACCTCGGAGAGCGAAGGGGGAGGGCGCGGATGGTGGAAGTAAGCAGTCCTATTGGGGATTGCAGAGGGGAAAGAGTGGGTAGGATGGCGAAATCACATTCAGGAGGTATTGGGGGACCGCTGAGACGACGTGAAAAGAGATCTGTAGAAGAAGAAGAAGAAGAAGAAGAGCGAGGGGTTGCAGTCCAATTCCGAACCCTAACAGCCACGCCTCGCTGGAATTTCTTTACTCTCTCTTTCTACTGAAATTACTGGAAAACCAGAAATTGAAGGGCAAGATAAAAAGGTGAAAATTGAAGGAAAGACCGCTATTGTTGTGAAACTTTAGGACAATTAATATTATAACTTAGATAACTTCACGCACTTTTTTTTTTTTATAATCTTGTAAAGTTATCAGTTACAAAATGAGTTTTAACTCAGAAATACGGAACTTCGAGATAATTTTTCTTTCTAATAATCTTAAAAGTAACTTTAAGAATCTCAATCAATTTTGTCTCAAAATGACCTTTAGGACAATTAATATTACAACCTAGATAAGTTTGCGTACTTTTTATCGATTTCATCCCTAAAAAAAAAAAGAAATATGAATTTCTTTTTGTCAGAGTCTAGCTTTACCTACGATGTTCAAATTACTATTTTGTCCCCATGGGTGAGATTTCCATCATAATGGGACTTACTTTTAACCCTGACTTTGGTAACAATCGTATTGAGCAAGGCCAACTTAATTAATTGATAGATAACGAACAATTAAGGGCTTCAAATGTAAAATGCTCTCATTTTCTCAAATAAGAATTTGACGTGCCTACGATTGTTTCAAATAAGAGCTTGACCTCGTCGGTTGATCAAATTTTTTGACTAATCAAAGGCATTTTTTCAAAGTGTAAATTTAATCTAAATTTTTGAAAGAAAAAAAGTACAAAAAAAAAAGCAAAATCACAGGCGAGAGGCTGCCAACCCTTACACCGGTGGGATGGTAGCCATAAGGGGCTAGAGGACGGGTGACCTCCCGCTTACTTTTTTTTTAATTACTTTTTTTAAATCACTTAAAAAGAAAATATAACAAATAAAATAGTAAATGACCAAAATGCCCTAACCAAAGTGACTTATGCCCTTTTTTTTAGATTAATATAGTCATTTCAGACCCTTATTTGAAATAATGTGCACTTTATGCCTTTTTTGATATAGTGAGGTTACTTTAATCCCTTATTTAAAATAAAGTTTACTTCAGGCTCTTATTTGTGAAAATAAGGGTACTTGAGGCCATTTTTTTGAAATTTTCCCACAGAAGAAGGGAAAAAACCAAGACATTTATGAAATTTTAATTCTCAATCGAATGGATAACAATATTAAGACCATATGGATGTAGAAAATGAAAAAACAAAACGTTTTAATCTAAAACGTCTTTTGTATTAACTAAGGAAATGGGGGTTTAGGAATCTTCAAAGCAAATTTGCTCTTTTGGCCCGGACAAGACCGAGAACCGGACAGAGAACCTGTTCAACCCTAAAATCGACGCCTCTCTTCGTTCCTGATCCCCACCGCCGGCCGCTTCCTCCGTCGCACAAACCCACCTCAGTGGCTGTGCACTGTTCTCGAGCCGGGAGAGCACGAATAGCTGGGACTTCGCTCGACATCTCTTCGCTGGGCAAGATCACCAAGCGAAAAGACCTCAGCTCCTCCTATTGCTGGTTCGCTCGCAGTTTGCAGCTGTTAATCGCGTCTTCAAGGTGAGATCCGAATGATCCGTCTCACGTTCCCTTTGAGTATGAACAGATTCCTGAAGATCTCGTTTCTGTTTTTGAGCAAAATCCGATCGAGTTTGACTATTCATGTAGGGCGATAATCTAGAATCTCTCCACTTGCTTTGATTATATGAACACCTTCATGAAACTGCTCGCCACATGTTCGACGAAATGCGCAAACCAAGTGTATGTGAGTTTCGGTGGTCATCTCTCGGAGTCGCGCTCATGTAGTTACTCTGTATCACTTGCTTGTGCTCACACTCACCCCCTCCGTTCTCTCGCTCGCTCTCTAGTTGGTCCTCACTTGTTGGCATGGACGCCACCTAGCAGTTCTGGTCATTTATTTGCCAATCTTTAATCTGTTACACTATGTTTAGCAAGTATTTTGGGAGGTAAAGAAAATTGCGAAGAAAATGATGTTCCTTATAATTGTCTGGAAGAATAGATATGTGGGGTGAAGCAAATCTGGAGAAATAGCCTTCTGTATGCTAAAGATGAAAAATAAGATGAAACAGAAGTGTTTGTATGAAACATGACGCTTTGCCCTTTCATGTGAATTGTGAATATGAGTGAGCATGATCATAAAATACTACCTGATACGAGAATTGTGGAAATTATCATGTCAGTTGCCTGTCTTTAAGACTTTGATCCTAGATCAATTTGAACATAGTGGATTAACAGAGCAGGCTCTGTCCTTGTGAGCGAATATAACCTAACTATTATGAAGGGGAAAGATGGGTAATGTCTATGTGAATAAAACTAAAAAAAGGAAGGAAAATGTGATTCGAAGTGCTAAAGTGGGCGGCGACTGGGGGTACGAGATTGAACCCACACTTGGGCCCGGCTAGGCTTGGAACCTGTTGATAGGGTAGGTTCCATGTTCCAAGTTATGCAGAGAAGGTTCCAGGTTCCAAAAACTAGGGAACCAGTTCCAACAGTTACATCTGGAGCCTAGAATCGCTCGTCCCCTAGTTTAGGGCGTAGCTTGCTGCAAAATAGTGTTTGAGAATTAAGTGTGTTATTGCTTTAATTACATTTTTTGTCACATGTGGCCAAGTGACTGTAATTAGCTTCATCTAACTCTTTTGGTTTGTTCTCATTCTTTAATTCCTGGTGGTTTTCATTTCCATGTAAAAGGTTTTGTCCTAAGTGTCAGTGAGTAGGTTGCTTTATTATTCTGAAATCTCACCTGAAATTCGAGGCTTGGGCTTTTCGCTTTCCGTAAAGAGTTGGGGATGATCTAATACAAGCAAAAACATATGAGTATGTGTAGAACAACAGTGGGGACCGTGAAGGGAAAGAAAGGTCTAATGACCTGAACCTATAACTTTTGATTTGATCGATGAAAGCTGAGAAATCATGTTAAGTCATGTTACCAATGAAAAAATCTTACTGTGCCACTCCTTCACTGAGACTGGATGATAGGGTTTTTTTTACTTTTCCACTTTGAAAAGCTCAATAGAAGAGGGCCACTGGGGTGCTTGTAGTTAAAGAATCCAGAATGGTAGAAAGAATGTGTGATGTATGGATTTTAGAGTAAGAAATGATGTCAAAGGCATAGAGTGCTTTGTAGTCTGTAGTATACTCACCTCCTATAGATTTCTGTTTCTCTGGGTTTTGATGGTTTCCATAAGTTCCATCATCAGTTTGTGTATGCCGTTTTGCTTCTCATTAATTGACTTTTGGAAATAATGATTTGGGATGTCCTCATTCTGGTTTGTCTGGTCCTTTAGGGGAAATTGAGGCAATCTGTTTTTTCTTTGAACCGCAATGGGCGCCAATTCTTTCGCTTTCTCAGATTTGTAGGTGTGTGAGGTTCAAAAGTGGCTAGGAGGCGGGGAGCTGAGGACGCCCTGTTTGTATCCTAAAATAGGCTACAGTCACGAGGTAGGCTGACGCGTTCCTCGCTGCAGTGGCGTGTCTTATTGTTTTGAAAACAAATGTGGGTCTGCTGGACTGGGATTGACAAGCAAAGGGTGCAGGTGCGTCGAGTTGCGCTGGCTGCTGTTCGTAGTTGCCAAGCCTCCTGAAGTTTACAAGGGCAAGTATAATTGTACATCGATGAAGTTATCAAGAGAAGGCGGGAGAAGTCGAAATGAGTGTGCAGATGCTACTACTTCTGTGGTATTAATTATAATAAGATAGTGAGGCAACATTACAGTTTGCACTGTAAAACTTGAAGGAGGTTTTTTGCTAGCTTGTTATGATCGAATATTTTTGCATTGATTGCTGAGTTAGATAGAATTAATGTTTCTTTATTGCTGTTTTTTCTTTTTCCATTTTCTGGTAAAAAAGCCATTGTGCTCCTTAACTATACTTGTAAGTAGCAACTGACACTGACACTCACCGCTGACACTGACCTGCCCTGCATATGCTGACACTGACACTGACACTGACACTGACACTGACACTGACACTGACACTAGACACTGACACTGACACGGACACCTTGGACCCCCCAAAGACACGTGACAAGCGACACGACAAGACAAGACACACTGCATTTAAAAAAATAAAGAATTTTCGACATGTTGGGACAACATTGTATATTAAATATGTATATTTTTATTATAGTACATGATTCTTGAGTTTCTTTGTTTCTTCGTATTATATCACGATTATGTGGTGAGGGTGTTTTTTTTTTTTGTGGCTGGCCAGTTATATTAATTTTGGGGTTGTTAGGAATTTGACCTAAGCGATATGTTGGACTCGCATATTGTTGGCATTCTGGAGTGTTGTTCGGTCAATCGCGATGTCGAAAAGTTTGGCTAGAGTGTTGATACATATTGGGACATGATATATAGACTCCTAGAGAGCGTCGGTTCATTCATAGTTTAATGCGGCGACAAAATTCATAGGCTAATTGATAGATTTATCTACTAATCTATGGGGAAAGCTCGATCTAACTGACTTGATTGTACTCTAAATAAGGTCCATTTTTGTTTTTGTTGGTCGGGTAAACAGACATGTTGATTGAGAGCTTTTCTCTCTCTCATTCTTGCTTTTCCTGTGACTTCCTTATCTAGTTACATAACCATGATTTGTTAGCACATTCCACTTCTAAGAAAAAAATCTGAAGATCTTGTGGCCGAAAGCTGAAGACTAGCGTTTTCGGCCGGTCTTTTCGGTCCATTGTTCTAAATTGAGGTCTTTTGCCGGTCTGTTTAAATTGAAGTGTTACTGTGAATCGCCTCGATATGAAACCTAAAGCTGACCATCATTCGGAATGAGATCCACCATGCTGTGCACATTTAGTTTTTTTATGGAGGTGCGTGAAGTTGTTGACGGATGCTTTAATAAGCTTGAAGTGCTATAATTATCTTAAAAAAAAGTCTCCTCGCCAGTTGGGCTAAGCATTTTTGTCATTTAAATTTTATTTTATTTCTCTCTATTTTCCTCTTTTCATATTCTTTATTTTTTTTAAAAAAATTAAAAAGATACAGAAATATAGGCGGGAGGGGCTCTCCTCGCCTCTGGTTAGGCGGGGGGTCACCAAGGAGGCATCCAACCCCACTAGTGGTGGGATGGGCAACCGCAGGCTATTTCTTTTTTTTTGGGTTTGTATTTTTACATTTTGAGTTTTTTTGGTTCTTATTTAATTTAACCTAAAATTTAATTTCATTTGTAATTGACGAAAATGCCCTTATTTAGTTGGCAATGTCAGGGCCTTTATCTGAACAAACCATGAATTCTTTTGGCCCTATTTAATAATGAGGACACTAAAATTGATATACTTTCTTTGAAACAAGATTACTTCAAGCTTTCATCTAGAAAATAAAGGCAAGCTGGGGCCTTTTATTCTGATGTGTGTGCCATTTAGATTACAATGACAAACGATCAAAAAAGGTACCTTTGGGGTGCCAGGTGTAAATGTGTCATGTTGCGCTCTGTTCACTCGGTTGGTGTCGTGTGTGTTTGTATGGGAGACGGGGGTCCGTCACACTCTCTTGTGGCTCTCCATGACGGCTAGCGTGTGCTGTGCTCTCGAGGTCAACGGTGTGGGTGCGACATGTAAGATATCGTCTGGAATACATGTAGGATCACTTGTAGTGTTGGGCGTAACGCAGTGCTCTCGCCTTCCTACTGTGAACTCTGCTAGTGCACCAGGTGGGTCCATGTCGGGTGTGGGGAGCAGTGCGGAGTTGGGTGTGTGATTCTGCAACGATAATTTCTCTTTTACCCGCACGGGTTTTACAATCAACTCAGGAGCATCCCACAGGAGGACAGTTCTTACAACCGCCAGGAAAGTCATGAAAATTTGCCGCACAAGATATTTCTCCACGTTGCCTGTGTAAATATAGCAAGGAGGCAGGTTGTAATCGCGAGCTAGTTCATGCGCGGGTGTGAAACACACTGACATTCTCGAACACCTGTGTGTTGCTGGCAAGCTACGCTCTAAACACAGGGGACGAAACGCAAGATCAAATCCATGTTTGGGAATTTATGTCAGGAACACACCTGACGATGGTGGATGAAATAGCACTGATCGTTGAGACCGTAAACGGGCTCTGAAAAGGAAAAGGACAAAGCTTTCACTCGATCGTACCATCATATGGCTGAATAGGAGGCAGATTGTAAAAGTAAGCAGTTCTTTTTGGGGGTAGATCAGACATTACGAAGCGCCATAAGGCAAGGTTGTGGAATTTAGCAATTTTTTTTGGGGAAGAAGAGTACATTAGCAATTTTTTGGGAAGATAGAAGTACATTACAAGTGCTATAAATTAATACGTACGCTCACTTTAATGCAAAAATTTCAAAATAATTACCTAATACTAAAAAAAAATGTCACTTAAGTATTAAATGAAAAATTCGGCAAAATAATTACGAATGGTGACTTTATCACTAAAAATTTATCCGACGTGCCAAAAATGTCCAAGCCTCTGGCCACATGGACTTCCATATATACACTACATTTCTAAGTTAATTTTTTTTAAAAAATATTACACACTAATATAGAAACTAATCCAGAAGCTCGACAAAAGAAAAAAGGGGGTGTGTATTGTTTAGGCAGGGGGGTTTGCATTAACCCTCGCCGTCCGCTATCCCCACCGTCGTCAGCAATGGCTAGCGCGGGTTGCCGAGCGGTCGATCGGGCAACTCCCCTCAAATGCCTCAAGGCTCGTGTGCAAGCTGCCACAACGAGTGCTCGACCTCGCCCATGTGCTTCTTCAGTTCCATCATCTCCCTCCATAACTGCCTCGGCCTTTTGTGAAGCTTCGCTTAGCTTTGACCTAATGCTACCTTTGTGTTATTGTGATTTTGGTGTGTTCCCTAGTCTGCTGTCTTTGTCGATTTCATTTTTTGAATTTGATTTGTGACATTCGTATGGGAGTGATTGGACGATGGGGCGGGACTATGAGGTCGGGGACGCTCTTAACTTTCAACGCCAAACTCTTCACCTAATTCTAGATTTCCGAGTGGCATGGAGTGGTTTTTCTATATAGATGCAATTTGAAGATTTGGTGCTCGTGTGAATACTTCCTTGAACATTTCCTTGTAAGTCTTGCTTTTGTCCGTTGTGCTTCTGATACAGGGGTCTCTTATTTTGTTGTTGGCTCTGTGGTGCGGGGCTTGGGGGGTGTTGGGCTTGATTGCGCGTTGGTTGCCGTGTTTTTGTTCTGCTCCGAGAAACATTGCGGCAGGGGTTGAAGGGGTGGAAGAACAGAGAAAAAAAGTGGGGGGGGGGTGGTCGCTGTGGTTGCTGGACGGGGTGGGGTGTGATATGTCGACATCTTGGATTTGTGTGTGGGGCTTGAGTTTCTTGGCGAGGTGGTGTGGGGAGGGGGTCGCTACC
>JAGVVM010007977.1:0-14222 GCA_019149425.1 Psidium friedrichsthalianum | reverse complement strand
CCAGCAGGCGCATCCGCACTCCGCTCTTCGGCGTCTCCTTCTCCCTCCCCGCGCCGAGCGCGGCCTCCCTGCTATCTCCGACTAATCACCCAACGGAAGCCGAGAAAGTCGCGAAAAGAGTCAGCGGTTGCCCGTCGACAGAAGGTCTGATAACGACGGCGGTATCAAAGATCCGCTCCCGTCCCCTTCTTCCCCCCCCCGTTCACGGCCCGGGGCGGCTAGGAACGAACGCAGTGAAGCGCGACTCCCCACCTTTCTTCTCCCGCGACCGCCATACCTCGGCCTTGGACCTTGGACCCATACCTAAGTCCATCGAGGCCATCCGTCGGCGTCCATGGCAGGGCTTGAGTCATGAGGCGAGCATGTGCCAGGACTCGTGCCTAAAGAGCAGGGGTCCATCGCAGACAGGGCCTCGATCCCACATGCTTCCTCGCTTGGGTACATTAGGTCGAGCCCAAGACCTTGGGCTAATGACACGACACCCAAGCAGGTCAATTAAGATATACCCTAAGATCTCGATGACAATGCTAAATTCCCGACGCCCACTACCATTGATGCATACTAGTGATCAAGACCTTGGCATCTGGTCTAGGTCATTGAGGATGGCCCTCGCGCTGCACCTGGGTCTATCAAGGTTCAGCCTTGGACCTTAGCGCTTAGGATAAGGTCTCGGGCAATGCTAAGGTCCCGAGCCCAAATTCAAGATCCCACTTCCCGACCTGATGGACCCTCTTCCCCCCCCCTCCCTAGGGCCTGCATCGTCAGCTGTGCACTAACATCAAAGGTCCTGGGCTCAACCTCGATGGTATCGAGATGCGAGCACTGAAGACCTAGGCACAACCTTGATGTGACGTAAGAAAGGTCTCTAGGTTCCCCGAGCACGACCTCGATGAATGTAGGTCTGGGTTCTAAGGACTTGGACGTGGGGCGTCAAGGGTCTAGGGCTTGGCCTCGATGGATCCGGGTGCAAGCAATGAGGTGTGTGGCCTGGCCCATCAGACCAGGTTCAAGCACTATGGACTTGTTCCCGGGCACCTAGGGTTTGCCCTCGATTGTCCCAGCACGGCAACAGTGTTCTAGGCTGTGCCTCATTGGACCCAAGCGTGGAGACCGATGTCTTAAGCCCAACCTCGATGGCATTGGGCCCAGGCACCGAGGCTAGGCCCTATTGCAAGTGCCTAGAAAACTGAAGAGATTTATCTGATCAAATCGGAAGAATGGAAGAAATAAGAAAAAACGAACAACGAGATTTACTTAGATTCACCCAGGAAAAGGGTTACGTCCTGCATTCTGTATTATTAGGTTTTCTGTCGCATGGTTACAATGAACGAAAAAGACAATATATATAGCTTAAAACGGGCCCCACAAGTAATTGACCAATTTAAATAAAAGCCTAAAATCGATATTGTCTCCACTCACCGACGAGCGGGGCAGCCGTCCGCTCACCAGAGAGCGGAATCCCCACCCGCTGACCGGCCAACGGGACCTCCGTGTCAGGGGCGCTACCCCCGAACCCCCGCATTCCGTGCATAGGGATGACATGTCGTTGATTCATACTTCTGTTTCCCTAAGCTCATGTGAGGATGCCCGATGTGAGAAACAAGGGTCTCCGAAGTATTCGCCAACTCCAACAGGAACGAGCGTTGTGGTTCTCATACCCAAGTGCAAAGTTTCTTGTCCAAGTATTGATACCTAGTTATATTTTGAAAATGATTTTCGATTTTTTTCAAAGAGAAAATCATTTTCCTAAGCTTTAAGTTTGGTTAGGAAAATATTTTTCCTCGGCTTATTTTTCTACGCGATGCAAATGTCAGAAAATGAGGAAAAAAAATTATTTTTTCGAAATAAACAAAAATCGATAGAATATTTCGACGGTCCGACAGGTGGGAGTTGTTGTGCTGTCGGAAAATTTGTCCGAACGTGACGCGATCCCCGAATAGGAGCCATGCGATCCTGCGAAGAAAGCAGCACATGTCGGGGGTGGGTCAATCCACGAGGCGGACCACCGCATGAAGACAAGAAGAGCAGCCCCTTGGAAACCGGGTCGGGATTCGAGAAGGGCCAAAGCCATTTCCTTACGCGCAACGCCAAGTCAAAAGAGGTGGAGTTTTCACACCGTAATCCTAACGTAATGATAAATTAGGAGTCACGTAGTAAATATGTCTCTGTCGTGGTGGAGCGAAGGGACTTCGCTTCCTAGCCCCCAAAACAAATTGACGACCTCCAGATTTTAGCCTGAGGGGGGGGCCTAGTCAAGTTCCAGAAGTTCTCTTGACTGGGACGGGACCATGTCCTCAGGGATCAGGTTGATATGTAAAGGCGCGAAAGCCTACCACATCAATTTAATCGTATCATCAAAGTCTCGTCGTAAACGACTTGTTTCTACGTATCGGAAATAGAATCGTTAATGTTCCTCGTCGTGCACGGACGGATGGTTCGGCCAAATGCAACGCTAGCAATGCCACTGTCCGTAGAGTAGATTTTTCGGGCCACCTTTTTTCAGTTTACTTATCAAGTCCTGGGAAAGTGGCGAAAGTTGCAAAAAAAAAAAAAAAGGTGAGAGAGAATAAGAAAGCTCAAACCCAATCTTAATACATTTTAAATAAGACCAAAAGAAGAAAATCGTAGAGAAAAACATATGAATTTCACGCAAACGGCTGTATTACAATATGAAACTTTCCACATGTTTATTAGTACTACTAATATTTTTTACATCTAGAAGCCCATTTCTCTGGAATTTTATAGTCACCATGTGGACAGGTGTTAATTAGAACATCAATAGATGTTGATGAGGAGGAGATTTGGAAGATTTATATAATGGAAGGGCCTTTTGAAAGCAATATTGAATTAGGTCGAAGAGTCAAATTACGAATTCGCCTTGACCGTGCTCGTGTTATAGGAAGAAGATGCCTTATATTGTGGACTTATTTGGCCTTTTCTATTTCTAATGACTAATTGGATTCTCTGCCTTGGTTCTGAAGTTCCTTTCTTTACAAGACAACTCCAATTTACAAATAGTTAAATTAAATCGAAGAGCGTCTCATATAGTGAATAGGATAGGATAGAACCAGACCAAAAAAAAAATGGGTAAAAGCTACAAAAAAAAAAGGAGAGAGAGATGAAAAAAGTGAGACAGAATAACGAAGCACAAATCCAATTGTAATACATTTTAAATAAGAGCCAAAGGAGAAAATCGTAGAGAAGAGATATGAGTTTCACTTGAATGATTGTATTACAATACGGAACTTTCCATATGTTCGTTATTATTATTATTGTTGTTATTATTATTACATCTAGAAGCTCATTTTTCTGGAATTTCAGTCACAATGTGGACAGATGTTACTTGAACTAAATAGATATTGATAAGGAGGAGATTTGGAAAATTTATATAATGGAAGGGCCCTTTTGAAAGTAGTATTGAATTAGGTTGAAGAGTCAAATTACAAGTTCCCCTTGACTTTTCTCATGTTATAGGAAGAAGATACCTTATATTATGGACTTATTTGGCCTTTTTCTCTTTCTAACGATTAATTGGATTCTCTCTCGTGGTTCTGAAGTTCCTTCCTTTATACGACAACTCCAATTTACAAATAGTTAAATTAAATCGAATAGTGTCTCGCTACCCCATAGCCGATCAATTTTGGACCTTGGTCTCCAAGCATATATAACATTATTATCATAGAACCTACCTTGGTCCTACTAAGACTATCGGTCCATGAAATACTTGTCCACCAAGGAACGCAAATAATAATAATAATAATAATAATAATAATAAAAGGGGAAAAAAGAAGAAGGAAAAGATGCGTTTCTCCTTTGGATGTGGAACTCTGGACTTGGATTCTCTGCTTCTATTGTGCTTTCACGGTACCTCAATAAATCTCAAAGTACTGATTTATAAAATAAGAATTTTTATTTTAATCAATGGTTGATATCTATCGAGACACCGAAGAAAGTATAATACGGATAGATGACCCTCATCTTGAAGGGGTCCGTTTGGCGCTTCGTCTATTTTTGCTTGGAGCAAAAGAAAAACCCACATCCCAACTTAACTGAAACAAGTATGTGGTGGCTATACTATCCAATTTACCATATACTTTCTCTATTATCTATCTGAGGGAATTAATTTTTTACCTAATAACTACTTAGGGCACACGCACTTGGCAACACTTCTGCTCTAGAAATTAACTTTTGACCAAAAGTTGATTTTTCTACTTCTAAGAGAAATAACTTTTTTTTAACTTCTTTAATTGGCTCCAAAATTATTTTTGGAGCAAAAAAAATGCTCCAAAGGTTAAAAAAAAAAATGAGATTACGTATCCAAACGAATTTCTATTTTGAAAATTGTATTACGAAACAGATTTCTGCTCCAGAAACACTTCTAGAGCAAAAATTCTACTATAGAAGTGTTGTCGTGCGTCACTTACATATCCAGATTTTGAATATATCAGTAGTATACCTCTAGGCAAAACTCCACATTGAAAAACCAAATTGCCCTACTTGCAAACTCATTGTATTTTAGCATCTTTCTTTTTTGGGAGTCGAAATTTTATTTTAGCATCTTGCTTAGGGTTTGGGTGGTTTGATTTTTAGTTGGTTGCGAGTATTTTGGGTGAGTATGAGATTTTGAATCTTTCCTTCTTGGAAAGAAAATGGCATTGTCAAAAATAGAGATCCAAGGAGAATTGATTTGAAGAGATATGTAGTTGATCATCGATGACCGAAAAAAAAAAAAGAGAGTAAGGTATTCTTTTATATTTTCATTTATTAAATTTTTATTATTATGCGATTAGAAACTCCTTCCGCTTCCTGTTTTCTCTCTGTACGATCTCTTACAAATTTTACAATATGGCAAAAATTGTACAGAAGCATATAATTGAATAAAAATTTCTTATGACGCCTGATGTTGAAGGTAACCCCTCGGGCTGGCCTAGTACAGTGGAATGTTAGGATATTGTCCCTTGAAAATGGAAAGTCACGTGTTCAAATCTCATCAAGTACGTGCACATTATTGCTCTGAATTAGGACCCCTGCACAAGCCAAAGGCATCGTCGTCTTGTAAGGTTTTTCATCGGTTGTCAAATAATCGATTGCACACACTCATGCATTATACAGAGAAGCCTGACACCAAGAAATAAAGTTAAATCCTTAATACGTTGCCACTATCGGTCGAACTTACGCCAACGAATTCGATAACGAAAGCGAACGAGCCTTTCCCATGAATCGTCGTATCATGTGTGATCATTACAAGGAAATGTAGTAAGAACCAATGCACAAACACTTCTCTCGTGAAATATGCAACATCAATACTTCTCAAAAATCAAAACTTTCTAATACATACATCCTCCTCTTTGGTAATCTACTCTCTATCACCCCAAAAAAAAAAATGTACTCTCTTTCTCTCTCACACGTGTGCAAAGTAGAGAGTCAATCCTGGCCAACCCCGTCACGCACGCGGGACGCAGCCATACGAGGCCTTCACCAAAGCATCGGCGCGACGACGGTGGCCCAACCCCAGAGCCTTCAACAAGCCTAACAACCCCTTCCCCTTGCTCTTGTCGCCGCTCCTCACAATTTCACCGCAGCTGTCATCGCACGACCCCCTCTTCTCGACGTTGCGGCTCTGCCTCGTCCTCATCTCGCTCAGCGCCATCTCCGTCGGGAACCTCGCCAATCCGAACGCCATCCGGTACCACCGGCACTTCCTCCTCCGGACCGTCGGCGATCGGGTCCTCCTGCTCGTGCTCTTTCGGCTTCCGCTGCCGGTTCGGAGCGGCGATCTCTTGTCTTCCGGAGAAGTAGTAGAAGTAGGAGGATTTGGAGGCGATTCTCGGAGAGGGATGCGCTTTCCGCAGAAGACGATGCTCCGGTCATCGGAGCGCAGGTGGGAGGAGGAATCGGAGTCCCCGAACGATGAGAACTCGAAGGCTTCGTCGTGATCCAAGGAGGACGATGATGATGATGATGATGATGATGATGATGGGGAGGCGACATCGTCGTCGGCGAAGGAGTAATGGGCTGCGTCGCAATACAAGGAGAGGTTACAGAGGGAGAGGGCGTCATCCCCATCGTCGTCGTCGTAGTTATTGGAAACTTGCACCGAGTCGGAGATGACGAGCTCTTCCATGGGTGGTGCACGACCGAATTCGGTGGCGATCATGGTGGATCTTCAGAGGAAGCGGCGGAGTGATGGTTTGGCGGCGGGAGTTGGCTTTTCTTGGTGAACATGAGCTCGGGGCTGAATGTGCATATCTATATATAAAGCTAGAGAGAAAGAGAGAGGGGTGGCTTTCTGCCGAGACTAGTCGTTGTTGGGTACGTGAGCGGCCTTCTAGATGATGAGGCGTTGAACAGAAAATCATATAAAAAAAAAAAGGAGAGTTTTGAAAACGAGACGCCGAACAAAGGAACATTTTGCTTGGTCTTCTAGAGAAGCAGGGGGAGCAGGTACGAGGACAAACTATTGTCTAGCATGTTTGTTGACTCGTCAGCAGTCGGAAGATGCTGATCAAAAACCATCCATGTTTTCGCCGTCGGACAGCGACCTCGCTAGATCTCGGTCGGCGGCGAGAGTCTCGCAAATCAAGAGGTTGAGATCTATTATTGGTACACGGAGAGGGACATCGTGCGGGGCATCCGCATCGAGAACTCCTTATGTAGATTGTTTAAGCTGAACTGTGGGTGCGCTTATTTCATTAAAAATTTCATGATAAATGAAACCATTTTTAATGAAAATCAGTAATTGTCATTTACTTTGCAGTTTAAAAAAGCGATTTCTTACTTGCCAAAAGAGGAGAGTCTTTTTCCTTCGATCTAGGCTTGTGATTTTCAGTTTATGAAAAACGTTTTCCATAAATTGATTAATTTTTTTGTCATCCAAGCACCAACAAAATTGGATAGTAATTCCCCCAAAACAGTTTTCCTACGTACAAACCAACCCTAAATAAGCATTTTTTTTCCTATAAAATTTATACGGCGCGGTGAGGTACTTAGTTTAGGGTCATATCCAAGAGCATGATATATTTCTTTATGAAGTTAGATAGCACCATATTCTATTATTATATTAAACATTTCGATAGTCTATTAATTAAAAAGTTCACTTCGTAATTTAACACTTTCTACTTCAAAATTGAAATATATCAAACGTTTTTCATATTTGTTTAGGTTCCTTTATGGGATAACTCCAGTTTATCAATTGTTAATTTAAACGAAAGAGCGTCTTAATATAGGAATTGCAATTTGGGACCTTGGTCTCCAAGCATAACCTATGGTCCTGTTAAGACTATTATATATGTTCATTGTGCTTGGACTCATTTCTTCAGTTTGCTTGATCCTAGGCGTAAGTTTAACGGTTCAAATGAAGCAGCAATAACTTGGGAAAGACGCGGGGTAGAGGAATTGGCCAACCCGTAAGGCTCATGACCTAAAGACTACAGGTTCGAATCCTAGTCCCGCATATGTAATCATCCGAAGTCGAAGAAGTCAGCCTCAAGATTTCGTAAGTAAACTCAGCGCATTGCTTGATGCTTAGAAAAAGAAAATCAGATAAACAACATTAGTCCATGAAATGTTTGTCCACGAAGGGAAGAAAAAATAAGGTGAAGATGGCTTTCTTATTCGGATCCGAAGGTAACAAGGGAGACAAATATGGCCTAAAAAGATTTAACTTAGAACCTATTGCTCTAATACCGTGAGGATCTTGTAATAACACTGCCAACATGTTCTAAGAAAAATTTAAACTGCTAAATGTTCTAAGAAAAATTTAAACTGCTAAATGAAGCGTAGTTGAGTAAATAATTACTTTTAACGCCATAACCATGTGACTACATCATTTCATACATAAAAAGTATATACATACCCAATATATCGGGTAACATAATAATCATTTGGTGGCAGGGGAGGGTTAAAAGCAATCAAGATCCTGAACAAGAAGATTGCACTATACATCATCGCTTGCTAGTTGCTACATTACCGGTCGTGTACGATGTGTCGGACCGGTGCTTCGATTGAACTCGCTTAGTAGCATTTTGTCAATTTGGGCACGCGATGTTCATGTATGCAGCGCTTTTGGGTAAAACTGAACTCTACTATTCCCGCAAAAATCCGTCAATTACATACACCGCCTTTGTTAAAATCTACTCTCTATTTCTCTCGCACGTGTGCCAAACACAGTGTCGATCACACGCGCGGGACGCAGCCCAACGAGGCCTTTCAACAAAGCATCGGCGCGACGCGGTGGCCAAACCCAGAGCCTTCAACATCCAAGCAACCCCTTCCCTCTGTTCTTGTCGCCGGAATCGCCGCCCCTCATAATCTCGTTGCTGCCGCTGCCGTCGCACGGCCCCTTCTTCTGGATACCGCGGCTCTGCCTCGTCCTCATCTCGCTTAGGGCCATCTCCGTCGGGAACCTCCCCAGTCCGAACGCCATCAGGTACCACCGGCACTTCCTCCTCCGGCCGTCGGCGATCGGGTCCTCCGGCTCGTGCTCATTTGGCTTCCGCGCCGGTTTGGAGCTTCGATCTCTTCTTCTCCGGAGTAGGCGCAGGAGGAGGATTTGGTGGCGATCCTCGGCGGGGGATGAGCTTCCCGCAGAAGACGATGCCCCGATCCTCGGCCGAAGGTCGGAATAGGAATCGGAGTCCCCGAAAGAAGAGAACTCGAAGAAGTCGTCGCGATCGGAGGAGGAGGAGGAGGCAGACGAGGACGACGTAGAGGCGTCATCGTCGGCGAAGGAGTAGTCGAATGCGTCGCAGTACAAGGAGAGGTCGCAGAGCGAGAGGGCGTCTTCCCCGTCGTCGTCAAGGGGAACTTGTGCGGAGTCAGCGTCGACGAGCACTCCCATCGCCGGTGCTTGAACGGAGTCGTGGGTAACATGGTGGATCTTCAGAGGAAATGGGGGAAGAGAAGCAAGAGGAGTGCTTTAATTTCTGGAGAAGATGTGCTCGGGGTTGAATATATATATATATATATAAAGCGAGCGAGCGAGAGAGAGAGAGAGAGAGGGAGAGAGAGAGGTGGGTTTCTGCGGGGATGGTTCGTTGTTAGCTTGTTAGCTTGTTAGCGGCCTTCTAGATGAAGCGTTGAACAGATAATATATATAAAAAAGAAAGTTGAAAATTCAGATGTTGGAAAAGTAATTTAAAAAAAAGAAAGGAGAAGAAAGCTAGTCCTTTTGCTTGGCCTTCTAGAAAAGCGCGCGGAGTAGCGAGTAGAAAATAGGGGTAGGCATGACTTCAGAGTACATCGAGAGCCGAAAACTCGGACCAGTGGGATTTCGGGGTTCCAGAGCACGTAGAAAATACTTTAGTTCAAAAGTCAATAACCCGATGGAACTTGGTACGCGTTTTTGTGTTTTTTTTTTTTGTACCACATATTTTCGCGCCATCCTATAATATTTCATAAAATTTGATAATGATTGTATAATCTAAAATTACTTATCTAAACTTTTATTTCCGATTGTATTTGTGACTGAGGCTTATAAATATATATATATATATATATTTAATGTTTCATGTTCTTTGTGTATTTAAATATGAGTTATTGTCGGTGGATTATAGTAGTAAATTGATCATTAAAAATGACGTTTCATTATAATTGTTCAATTAAGAATATATGTAAATCATCGCTGGACCTTGGAATCGACCCTAAAACTTGTGAAATGGTAGGTTTCGAATTCCATGGTATGTACGGTAAGTTTCATGTTCTAAAAGATAAAAGGTTTTATCTTTTACGCTCTCGAGGGAGAATCCTGTCGTAGACCATTTATACTCAGGTCAAGTAATTCTAAGCTTCAAGCCTTTTAAGTGCGGGTCAAGGAACTTTAAAATATATAATTTAAAATCGTATGACTAAGAAATTTTCCCACGAGATAGGCAGCATTCAGGAGCATGATATACTCCTTTATGAAGCAAATAGCTTAGGCTCATATCCACGAGGATGATATATAATATCCTTATGAAGTAGTTTGCACCTTGTTTTTATTTTTTTTTGCAAATGCCATTCGTGAAAAGACAAAATTGCC
This sequence comes from Psidium friedrichsthalianum, assembly GCA_019149425.1. Lineage (NCBI taxonomy): Eukaryota > Viridiplantae > Streptophyta > Magnoliopsida > Myrtales > Myrtaceae > Psidium > Psidium friedrichsthalianum. Next base: position 4,204 of record JAGVVM010007977.1, on the reverse strand, counting down.
CCTCTTTGCAAACTCATTTTATTAGCTTCTTGCCCGGGTTTGAGTAAATTTGGGTTTTAGTTGATTTTGAAGATTTTGGGGAGTTTGACACTAGGCATGAATGGCATTTTCCAACATAGGGACACTAGAGAATAGATGTCAGGGTGCAAATGTAGCCTCTAAAGGGTAAAACCTGGGTAGGCTACCCTCTTACTCGTGAGATCTAGAGGGGTCAATGCAAATCGTGTTGAAATTTTAATTTGATTGATAAAGTGTTTTAATTGTTCACCGTGTGAATACATCGTTCGTACATAAATACGTATGTGCGCTATACCCCATCCACAAGTAATCAAGAAAATGAGTATTTTCCACAGATTTGCGAGAAGACATTGTGGAATGTAATGCGCCCACACACTTCTCTTATGAAATCGCTTCTCTTCTCTTTAGGAAACAACCGAAACTTTTTTTCTCGTGTTGAGTGCATCAAAGAACTGATCCTTAGCAATCGTTAAGTGCCAAGGAATAAGGATATAAAATTTATACGACCCGTGCTTTGATTAAACTCGCATAGTAACATTTGTCAATTGGGCATGTGACGATGTTATGCAATGCTTTGGGTTAAATTCAACTCTACTATTCCCGCAAAAATCTGTCATTTACATACACCGCCTTCGGTAATCTACTCTCTCTCTCTCTCTTTCTCTCGTGCCTAAGACAGAGTCAATCCTGGGCAGAGCCCTGTCACGCCCGGACGCAGCCCAACGAGGCCTTGACCAGAGCATCCGCCTGACCACGGTGGTCCAATCCCAGGGCCTTCAACAATCCGAACAGCCCCTTCGCCTTGCTCTCGTCGCCGCCACCGTCGCTTAACGCCCTCTTCTGGGCATTGCGGCTCTGCCTCGTCCTCATCTCGCCAGCGCCATCTCCGTCGGGAACCTCGCCAATCCGAACGCCATCATGTACCACCGGGACTTCCCCCTCCGGACAGTCTGCGATCGGGCCCTCCCGCTCGTGCTCTTTTGGCTCCCGCGGCTAGTTTGGAGCGGCGATCTCTCGTCCTCCGGTGGAGGAGGAGGAGTGGTGGAAGGAGGATTTTGAGGCGATTCTCGGCGAGGGATGAGCTTCCCGCAGAAGATGAAGTGGCGATCATCGGAGCGGAGGTCGGAGGAGGAACCGGAGTCGCCGAACGATGAGAACTCGAAGAAGTCCTCGTGGTCGGAGGAAGAGGACGACGACGAAGGTGATGCGGAGGAGGAGTCATCTGCGAAGGAATCATCGGCCGCGTCGCAGTATAAGGAGAGGTTGCAGAGCGAGAGCGCGTCTTCGCCGTCGTCGTCGTTACAGGGAACCTGCACCGGATCAGTGTCGACGGGCTCTTCCTTCGGTGGTGGTTGGACGAATTCGGTGGCGATCATGGTGGATTTTCAGAGAGAAAAGGCCGAGGGAAGGAAGGGGGAACGGTGGTTTTTGGGTTGGAGAAGACGTGCCGAACAAATATATAAAGCTAGAGAGAGAGAAAGAGGAAGCTTCTGTTGAAAAAGAATTAGGAAAATAAAAATAAAAAAGAAATGTTACTCCTTTTTGCCCGGTGTCCTTCTAGAAGAGCACGCGAGTAGCGACTAGGAAATGCGCCCATACTCTCTTTGCCTAAGCACTAAGCCATAAATTTTCCAATTATATACCTACTTAAATTATCATACATTGCCATCTTTCAATTATATTCCTAAATTGTGTATCTTCAAAGATATCCAAATATTTTCGACATAGCACGCACATATGTCTAGAAAATATCGCAACATCCATACTTTTTTTTTCTTCAGATCGATGGATTTTCGCAATCAAGTAATGAATACAGCGATATCTATATCTCCTCCAAGTGCACCCTCCCGATCAAGAAATTGTGTCATGGATGGACATTGATCTCTTGATTCGTTTACTTATTTCAAAACTTTCATCCAGAAGGGATGGACCATGTCGTTGATGGAATGGTTTTTAGACTATTTCCATTTGAAACTTAGCATTACTTTGGAATTTCTTAATTCTAGGAAAGGTGGACGTAAAGAAATCGAGACTTCGTCTTAGTTAAGTAGGTGTCTTCATAAACCTATCAAATAGTTGAGTCAAGTCGACTTTGAACATGTCAAAAATGGTTCAACCCAAATTTTCTTGTTAAATCCTTTTTGACCTCTTTTTCATGTAATATAGATCTAGCGATTCATATCCGGCCTAATTCATGCCACACACATATCTGACCTGACTCACATTACTTAAACAAGTTCAAATTTAACTCAATCTAGGAAAACTTGTTTCTCATAAAATTCTAAGAAAAAGTATATTGCTAAAACACTATGAACAATTTTTTTTTATTTTCCCATTTTTTTGTTCTAAGTCCAGCAAGGGTCGGGGTGAGGGCCAACGACTCTCGCTAGTCACAGATGAGGAATTCGCGGCCACTGCCCAGTGGCCGGTGAGGGTCGGTAGGCCCTTGCCAAATTTTGTAGAAAAGAAAAGGAAAGGAAATAAAGAAAAAGAATAAAAGACGAAAGAAAATAAAATTTAACAATTTAAAAAAATCAAAAATTTTAAAATGACATTTTTTATCCACATAAACTTATTAGATAACCAATTTATAACTCATTTAATATCGATTAAGTTATTAGGTAACACATTTATGATCCATTTAAGCCTTTTTTTTAAACTTAAGGTAACTTATTTATGACATTCCACATTGTATATGGGTTAAAATATTGGTTCTACACCAATCTTGTAGAGTGTGGCCTCTACGTGGTAGTCAGAATAGAGAGAGAAGAATGACTACATAAGAAATTCACACGTTTTGACCCTTTCTCCACGTTCACGAGTGAACCAAGAGAAAATTCAATATTTAAATAGAATGAAGTACACAATATAACATAAAACTTGTTGAGATACATATGTGAATTGTATTAAAGAAGTCCCACATCAAAAAATTAGTGCGAGATTGTGCAGTTAATATATCATAATTGATTCATGACTTATTGATTTAAACTTTTAAGCAAACGTCGGTTTAATTAGATATATCAACGAGCTCAAATTTAGGCTTCTTTTTTGTGATCTCCCCATCCGAAAGGTACCAAGTTGCTGCTGCACACTCCTAACAAAATCCTTGGAGATTTTTTGAAGCTAAAATTCTCAAATTTTTGGATCTCACGAGAACTCTCCAATCGATTCGGTGCGATGTTGGCTTTGTGGGATTATGAATCGAGCCAAACGGGAAAAAAAAAGAAGCTTTGTGATAGTATCATCAATCGTGACATCTTAAACTTGGAGAACCCAACTGATGTGTTTTTTTTTAATTTATTTAAAAAAAAAAACTGATGTGGTTCCTCCGAAAGTGAAGCTAGATGTTCCCGGGGGTGAACGAGATTGAAATTGAGCAAGTCATTCCGGATGAAAAAGCTGGTTAAGGTCCCCACGTTGTCGCCAACCCTCGCGCTTCTAGTTCGCGGACTAATGGACGAAATCAGGGCAAAGGCGTCGTCGATGACGTCAGCTGGGTTTCGCCTTTCGAAGTGGGCCCCGATGGAAGAAGAAGCTAAATAAAATAGAGATGTGACGGGTCTATGACCTCGTGCGTTGACCGAACGAAAGACAAAAGGCCACGTCATTGAAAAGCCCTCTAAGAAAATTAAGCAGCTTACGACACTCTTCTGGAGCTCCGCCTAATCAGTTCAAACTCGCCTAATCCTAAGTTAATCTCTCTGCTAAACTATTAGTTTCGGAATTAGTTAGTCGGATGGAATCGCGTTTCTTTACTGTTCGAAGATCGATTTAGAGGTTATTAAAGCGGATGGAATTGCGTTTCTTTACAATTCGTGGATCGATTTAGAGGTTATTAAAGCGATTTTTATCCCTGTGCGATCCGATTAACACGGAACGATCGTAAACTTGTCTAGATTGAGAGTGAGTAATTTCTCAAGTCAAACCGTTTCGGATGGGTGTTAGGGAGGGAGCAGATTTTCCTAAATCCAGGAACGGCTGTTGCCATGGTTTCTTCCATTAAGTAAAGTCATTAACCCTCAATTAGTTTTTTCCTGGAAAATTAGACACTTGTTAGGCAAGCAATTTGCCCGAGTCATGCATTTTGTAGGCAGGTGTGCTCTCTAGTCAACCAATCTTGGCTTTTCTTAATTCCCAGAATTTGAGGACTCAAAAGAAGGTGGGGAAAAAAAAAACAGAAAGTGAA
>JAGVVM010007976.1:0-13376 GCA_019149425.1 Psidium friedrichsthalianum | reverse complement strand
CCCTCCGCCCGTTCAATTTAGAGAAAATATGGAGATTCCTCGACGAATCCCCGGTCCCCGCTTTTTTTTACTTTTTCCCCCGGAATCACAAACAATCTTGAAAAATCCTAGATAAAATAATTAAAAAACAAGAAACCTAGAAATGTCCTAAAAATAGGAAAATTCTAGAAAACTTAAAAGATTCTAAAAAATAAAAAATGTCCCAAAAAAAATGGAAAACTCAGAAAAAACTACAGAAAAATCCAGAAAAATCCTCACAAAAATAGAAAAGTCATAAAAAAAATTCTAAAAAATTCCAAAAAAAATAAGAAAAATTCAGAAAATTTCAAGAAAATTTCAAAAAATTCTAAAATCAAGGAAAAAACCTCGCCAACTATTTGCGCCCATTTCGCCACTTTTTGATCCTCCCGAGCCTAGGAAAATTCCTATTTTGCCCTTCGGCCGACTTGAACCAAATTTCCAAATTACTCTAGAACTTAGTTGGCATTTCCCCTTAGGTCTCTAAAAGACTCTCTAGGCCTCGTTGATTTATCGATTGACTTGACTTGATGTGATTCTTTTATTTATGATTGTGCAATCAATTTCCTTGGTTGTGACTGTTAGGGTAGGCTTGTCCACTCGCATGAACTCCTTTAGATTTTCTAGGACCCATCCATCAGATAGAGCACCTGCATGAATTCCTTAAGATTAGAAAATCACTCAACTAGGACCGAGAAAGGGCACGTCGATAGCAATACCCGACGTAAACTAAGTCCCCGAATATTGGATAATCTGGTATTTCGGTTAAGATCGGGAACGATCTCTCCTAATCGTTTGATAGGGTTTCCAGTCATACCCTCCAATAAATGATTGGTGGCGACTCCGATGGACATGCACACTTAACATGTCACTCCGACCAACCAAGGTGATCTCGATTTAAAACTTCCTAGACGCGAATTTGGTATATGGCTTGGGAGGCCGAGCTGAGCCACAAATATCTAAATATTGGCCGTAAGAATTCCAATTAACTCCTCGGATCGGGAAATCTCAGGAGGTCGCGACACCCCATGCAGGAATGCTACCAAAAATAGCATGACCGATGCTCGAGCCTGATGCTACAATGCACAATGCGCAATGTAAGTTTCATAGTTACATACGACCACGAAGGGTCCGGCCGCGTCTCATACGTTTCAGGCTCGTGTCTTAACCCGCGTGTGGTATGCTTCAGGTTGACATGCTTATCTCTCCAACTACCCCGTGTCGCGCACGTCCGGGCGCACCTTGCCTCTACCAAGTACCTTAGGTCCGCACGCTTATCTCTCCACTTCCCATGTGCGAACACCTTAGGGTCGTTCTCCCCTTATCGCTCCACATGAAAGTGCATGACATGCTCATGCTCAAATCGATGCCAAAGCACATCACATATACCACAATGCACAGATCACACATTTTCAGCCAGTAAATCAACATACGTACATAACATGGCATGTCACAATACTCGATAGTAAAACATGATGTTCTAGTCATCCATTCGACAAATTTTTATCGAGCGAACAATTCTTATACCTCTTAGCCCACATTCCTCTTAAGCCCAATTCTTGGCTCATTAATCACTCTTGGCCCACTAGTCTCAATTAGACTCTCAAATTTCATCTCTAATTCGTCCCCGAATCACGTTTGACATTCCCTAACTCAAGATCACCTCACCTTGCTCAAGTTCTCAAGTAAGCCTATTGGGCCCATTTATCAAATTTTCGGCCCATACTTGCCATTCTCTCCTATACGGTCCAAGGCCTCACTTTGGGCTCACAATCTTTCCTGTATCGGTCCATAAGCATCCTCTAAGCCTAAATAGCTAAGCCCAAGATTATGCCCAAGAGATTTCACCTTAGGCCCATTCGTGTTAATCATTCTACATGAGCCCATATTGACTTCCGGCCCATAACCATGCTTTGGGCCGGCGAAATTTCCTTCCAACCAATCCTAATACAGTCCACTAAGCCCACGTCTCAAGCCCAACTCATTTCTTAAGTGATTTCTAAACTAAGCCCATTAAGTCCATTTCATCCATTTAAGCCTAAATCATAAAATTAGCCCAATTAGGGGTGAACATGGTTCTAGGGTAGAACCTGGAACCTGAAAAACCGGACCGATGGAACTGATCGGTTCCAGGTTCCAAATCATGGAGGGTAGGTTTCAGGTTCCAAAAATTACGGAACATGTTCTGATAGGTAGGTTCCAGGTTCTAGATATGTGGAACTCGGAACCGGAACCTGGACCCTAGAGCAAGTTTTTATATTTTTTCTTGGTATATATCTTTGCATTATCCTGCGGTATTCCATAATATCAAATCCTGAGTGTGTAATCCGGAACCACTTTATCATTAAGACTTTTACTTTGTTAATGTTTTATATTTTTCGTCTCTAAATATGAGTTGTGGTTAGTGAATTTTAGCAGTACGTAATGGTCATTAAATGTGATTATGCACTGTAATCGTTCAACTAAGAATATATGTGGAACTTGGGTAGAACCTAGAACCGATCCTAGAATCTGTGACAGGGTAGGTTCTAGATTCCAAGATATGCAGGGCAGGTTCCAGGTTCCACAAAATGAGGAACCTGTATAGACGGGTAGGTTCCAAGTTCCAGGTAGAACCTATAAGGAACTTGGAACCGCTCACCCCTAAGCCCAATAGCCATTCTAGTCTCTCACATCTACAATCCAAGCCCATTTCTATGGCCTATCCACGTCCTTCACACCCCCAAAATCTCACCACCAAGCCCACGGGGATCCATCTTAAGCCCATTAGGTCTAATTAGCCCACTTAAGCCCAACCTAGACTACCTAACCCATTAACCATCCTTGTCCCTCTCATCCACGACCCAAACCACACTCTCACAACCCACAAACGTCACTCTCACGCCTGCCATCAGATGCCTAAGCCCACGATTTGGCCCGTTCTTCCTTGAACCTAAATCGGCCTAAACCGTTCTAAGCGATTTGCACGTCTTCTAGTTGATTTGTGTGTTCTAAGCAACCTACCAACTAAACCATCACCACATATAATATTCCTAGGCTAAGAATAGTGGATATGCTTACTTAGAATGAGGCTCGAATGAAGGCGTCGACGACGAACACCTAGGATGGCCGAATGAGGCTCACGGCCAACGGAGGAGAAATGGCAAAGTGGGGGCTGTTCTGGTGGCTCCAAGAGGCTTTGCAAGCCTAAAAATGAAGATTTTACACGTTAAAGAGGGTGAGGAACCAAGTGGAATATGTTTGGGTGGCCGAAACTCCAACGGTGCAAGAACGACAAACGGAGGAGTAAGGAGAATGGGGTCTGGTTGGGGCTTTGAATGGGAGTTTCCAGCTGTGGAGATAAAGAAAGGAGAGTTAAGAAGACTTACCAAGTGAAGATGGGCCGAGGACAGGGCATGGATGGCGGCGGAAAGATGACGACAGCGACGGCTTAGGCGGCGGATGAAGACGGAGTCGTGAGGGAGAGGGAGAGGGAGAGGAGGATGGCGTCGGGCAAAAATGGAGAGGAAGGGGAGAGGATGTGGCCGGCCGAATGGGAGGAATGAGGGGAGAGAGAGGGGATGAGAGATTATAATGAGGAAGATGACAAAAATTCAAGGTTAGAGTTAGTGGGTTAGGTAGGTTAGTTAGTGGGGTTATGTGATTGATAGATTGTACTTAATTGACCTTGAAATGACTTGATGGGGCTTGATTTGACTTTGATTGATTGATTTGACATGATTAATTGATGTGACATTTGATGGGACATTACCTTGGGATGCGTGCCAAATGCATCGAACGGGTCCCGAGCGCGAACGAACTTCAAACTGAAAATTCTATTACGCTGACGCGCTCATCCTAAAATGATTCCAATTATTCTATTTCTAAGGACTGAGCATTGACTGAGGGCAGTTCGGTAAAATTTTATTCCACGTTTCGCTTCGCGACGTTCTCTGGTTATTTGTCTGGCTGGCGACACTTCTGCAACTAAATTCCAATTCTCCATTGTAACCTTCATAAAAATTCGATTGTCCAAGATCGGAATTTATTTTGTGGTCAAATTCATTTAATAACGACTCCGTCGAATTCTTGGACCAATGGGCGGCTGTTTAGGAATTACGCTCGTCCGCGTATTAGCATTCCCAGGTAGCCTTTCCTTTTCGGTTAGTCGTCTCAGAGTAGCTAATTCTGAGTGAGAATCGATTAGAGCGTATCAATAAAATATATCCATTCTATACTGAAATCTCGATAATTGAGTCAAATTTTCAGACTGTCACATGTCATCCTTTTTTTCCATCTCATGTCTCCCATAAACTTGCACCTCATTCTGTGCCACGTGTATTTCTTGGGTATGCATTGAATCACAAAGGCTATTGTTATCTTGATCGATTAAGTTATCGCATTTTTATCAGTCATCATGTTCGTTTGGTGAGTAGAATTTTCCCTTTTCACAAAGTCCTTCAACTCTTAGTTTCATAAATAATTCTTCTAATTCAATTCCTTCACTTATTGTTCCCCCCCAATCAATCTATTCTTCCTCCTACCTCTTTTGAGCATCAAGCTCCTCCTCCACCTCTCTCGACTTCTCTAGCCCAATCTCTTAATACACCTCTTTCCTCCTTTTAGACCACCCAACTTGATTCCAATTCTTTTTCACCTTCACCTCCACCGCCCCTCCTTTCAAACCCACTTATTGTGTCCCTACCTAATGATGCTTCTGACCAAATTCCTCCTACATCAAATTCACAAATCCCCTCTACGTCTCTACCTAGCTCCTCTACTTCTATATCTTCTCTTCCCACTCACCCTATGCAAGCTCATGCTAAATCTGGAATTTCTAAAGCAAGAAAATTTTTAGTCTCTCTAATTCTTTTCATGAAGAGATACAAACTTGCTATTCTTAGGCCATTCTTCACCTATGTTGAAAAGTGACCATAGTAGATAAATTTAATGCCTTGGTCACTAACCACATGTGGGATCTTGTACCACCTGACCCTTATAAAAATTTAGTCGGTTGTAAATGGATTTTTAAGATTAAGGAAAAATCCAATGGAACTATCGAACGCTGCAAAGCTTGTCTAGCTGTGCAAGGATTTAAGTAACATGCAGGATTGGGTTATGACGAGACTTTTAGCCTAGTCATTAAACTCACTACAATTTGAGTTGCTCTATCTATTGCTATTTCATTAGGATGGGCTATATATCAACATGACATTAAGAATGCCTTCTTGCATGGCATCTTTTGCAAGGAAATTTACATGCACTAACCTCCCGATTTCTCTAATAGTGAATTCTCGAATCATGTGTGCCGTATTCAGAAAGCTAGTTATGGTTTAAAGCAAGCTCCACGTGCATGGTTTCTTTGCTTCAGTAGTTTTTTAATTATCATTGGGTTTAATGGCAAGTAAGGCTAATCTGTTGTTATTTGTTTATACTTCTTCTCGAGGTTATCAATATCTTCTGTTGTATGTTGATGATATCATTGTCACTAGTGATACTCCTCATTTATTATGATCTTTCATTACTTGACTCATGCAAGAATTTGCTATGAAGGATCTTTGACCACTTCACTATTTTCTTGGCATTAAGGCTCATTGTTGCTTTAACGATATGCTTTTATCTCAAGCTAAGTATGTTGATAGCCTTTTGCGCAAGTTTGACCTTCTTAAGGTAAAGTCTATATCTACTCCCTTAACATTAAAGACTTTGTTGTCTATTGATAATGGTGAGCTTCTCACTTCTCCTACGCTGTATTGACAAATGGTTGCTGCTTTACATTATGTATCCATAACTAGACCTCATATTAGTTTTGCTGTGAACTTGGTTAGTTAATTCATGCATCAACCTAGATTACCTCATCTGCAAGTCGTCAAGCGTATATACTGATATTTAGCTGGCACATCCACCTATGGATTACTCATTGAGCGGTGTTCTCCCACTTCATCAACAACTTATGTGGATGCAGACTAGGTGGGTGCTCCAATACTTGACATTCCGCGTAAGGTTTTTGTGTATTTTTAAGCACCAATCTTGTTTCATGGAGTACCAAGAAGCAACCCACTGTAGCCCATTCTAGTATAAAGGTTGCGTATCATGCTGTCACTCATTATGTTGCTAAGACCATTTGGATTCGGCATTTTCTTCAAGAGCTTGAAGTCTCACTTTCTACTTCTCTCACTATTTATTATGACAGCATCTCTACCACACATTTTGCTCTCAATCCTGTATTTCATGCTCACACCAAACACATTGAGTTGGACTTTCACTTTGTTCGAGAGTGGATTGCTTTTGGTGATTTACGTGTTCATTACGTGCCTACTACTGATTTAGATGGCCGACATATTTACAAATGGTTACCTAGTCTGCGTCATGCACTAATGAGATTCAATCTCTTAGTTGTTACACCTACTTCAGATTGTTGAGGGGGAGTATTAACGTGTAATTATATATATAGTGAGGTACTTTTGCAATTGTGTTTATCTATACCCATATTGTAATTCATCACTCCTATAAATATATATTATACAACCCTAATTTGGGTTGAGCCACCATAAACACTCTTATTTCTCTCTAATTCTAAACATCAACACTCCCTTGTTTCTTTTTCTTTTTAATCTAAAGGGGAATTCTCATACCATGTCTTCAAGGCAATGTGCTGTATACTATTAAGAAACAAGGAACTTTGGAGGTAAAAAAATTCTTCTGCATTTTCATCATTTTCGCCTACTTTTACAAGGCTATACTTTTATCTATATATACAAAAAATAGAGCTAACCTCAAAGATCTATTAATCAGGAGATAAATATAGAAAGATATTAAATAAGAATCTCTAATTAAAAGCTTACGTTGACACTCCCCCTCAAGTGGGTAAGAAGATATCTTTGATTCCCAGCTTGACAAGTGAGCTTTAAAATACTCGACCCGATACAGCCTTCGTAAAATTGTCCGCCAATTAATCTTCAAACTTGACAAATGGAAACCTTATCACCTTAGCATCCAAGTTTTGCTTAACAAAATGTCTATCCACCTCAATATGCTTAGTGCGGCTCATGTTGAATTGGATTATGAGGAATCTCAATCGCAGATTTATTATCACAAAATAGTCTCATCTTAGATTTCGGTGGGAAACCAAGCTCTATTATCAACTTCTTGAGCCATATCAACTCGCACAGCCCCTTTAGCAACCCCTCAAAATTCTGTTTCGGCACTTGACAAGGCTACCACTTTCTGTTTCTTGCTTCTCCATGTCACCAAATTTCTTCCTATAAACGTGAAGTAACTTGACGTAGATCTCCTATCAAAGATACTACCTGCCCAATCTGCATATGTAAATCCTTCCACCTTAAGATAACCATTCTTTACAAAGAACAATCTTTTTTTTTTGGGCTGATTTCAAGTAGCGAAGAATCCGAACCACACCATTCATATGCTCTTCACTTGGAGAATACATGAATTGACTCACCACCCTTACAACATATGCAATATCAGGACGAGTGTGTAACAAATATATTAGTCTCTCTACTAACTTTGGTATCTGTCTTTATTGGTAGGTACCTGTCAGGAATTTCTGTCAGGAATTTCTGTCAGTCTATAGTTCTGGACTATATGTGTATCAGCAAGCTTACATTCTAACATTCCAACCTTAATTAATAAATCCAACACATATTTTTGTTGAGATAAGAAAATACCTGCCTTTGACTTGGCCACTTCAATTCTCAAGAAATACTTCAAGCCTCCCAAATGTTTCATCTCAAACTCATTTGCCAGCCTCTCTTGAAGATCCGAAATTTCTTCAAGGTCATCCCTGTGATGATCATGTCATCCAAATATATGATCAAAGCTGTTACTTTGTCCTGTCGTTGTCTTTGGAACAATGTATGATCCAAATTACTTTGAGTGTATCCATACCTCTTCATCGCCAAGCTAAAATGACGAAACCACACATGGGGCGACTACTTCAATCCATATAATGACCAGTCAAGTTTGCATACTACATTCGACTGATTTGCACATACATATCCTAAGGAAATTTTTGTGGCATTCTGGATTTTCGATCCATTTTCGGAATTTATAAATAGAATAGATATATTTCGTTAATACGCTCTAGTTAAGCCTCACTCGAGCCTGATCAACTCGAGATGACTAACCGAAGGGGAAAGGCTATCTAGGACCTCAAAGTACGTAAACCTAATAGGTCGATACGCGTAACTCCTAAATGGCCGCCCGTTGGTCTGAGGATTCGACAGAGTCGTCATTTAATGAATTTGGCCACGAAATGAATTCTGATCTTGGACAATCGAATTTTTATGAATGTCACAAGGGAGAATTGGATTCAGTTGCGATAGCATTGCCAGTTGGCCAGACAGCCGGAGAACGTCGCAAAGCAAGACGTGAGATAGAATTTTACCGAACTGCCCACGGTCTGTGCTCAATCCTTAGAATTAGAATGATTAGAATTTTTATAGAATGAGGGCGTCAGTGTAGTAGAATTCTCAGTCCGAGGTTCGTTCGTGCTCGGGACCCGATCAGTGCATTTGGCACGCATCCCTAGGTAATGTCCCATCAGTCGTCACATCAATCAATCAATGTCAAATCACACAATTTCAAGGCAATCAAGTCAATCCATCAAGTCTTCAATCAATCACAAAACCCCATCACCAACTCTTACCTAACCCACTCACCCCATTTTTGAATTTTTAAACTTTATAACCATTATAATCTCTCCTCTCTCTCTCTCTCTCTCTCTCTCTCTCTCTCTCTCTCTACTCTCTCTCTCTCTCTCATTTCCCTCTTCAAGTTTCGGCAAAACCCTCCTCCTCCTCTCCTATCCTGAAGCTCTCTCTCCCTCTCGCGTCTTCTCGGATTCCAACGGGCACCCGGACAAAAACGGCTCGTTCGGCCTCGTCCGGAGTCTAAATGACTCCCCGTTTTCTCCCACACGGATCGTAAGATAAAAGGCTTCGAAGATCTGCAAGCCTCTTCCGAAGATCTAGCCCAGAACCCCCTCGAAATGAAGCAAAACCGTGACCCTTCTCCAGCTCGGACTTCCCTGCAGCCACCCAACTTCAACTAGCCGCCGAAAAATCCAACCGTTGGATCTCCGTGATTTTTGGATATGTTATAGATCTATCCAAGGTGAGTTCATGGAACTCTGTTTCACTCCGATCCAATATCATTTAGGCCTCCGTTCATGCGTTTTCGTCACGGTCGTCGAAATGTTTTTCATGGCCTGTTTCACGTTTTGCATTCTGTGGACATAACCTGACCTTGGGGACCTAGGGGACTTATATTCATGTCATTTTCTGTTTTCTAGCTTGATTTGGCCTCGATTTAGACCTTAATCGGTCCCTTACCGCCGTGTTCCTCTCTCTTGGCTGTGAGCTCCATTTTGGCCGTCGCGTATCCTCGCCGTCATCGTCATCTTCCAAGCTTCATTTGATAAGCAATCTACTAATCTTACCCTAGGAATATTGTATGTGATTTGGTTTGGATGGTAGATCACATGCATATCCGAATGGTTAGAAAAGTGTGTAAACGGTTAGACCGGTTTAGGCCTCGAGAGTGAGCGGGCTGTTTTGTGGACTCGGGACATGATATTGGGCGTGAGAGTAGTGTGAATGGGCTGTGGAAATAATATTGGGTGCGGATGTGAGAGTAGACGATTATCGGGCTAATTAGTTAATTTGGGCCTAAATGGGCTAGTTTGGTTTGATGGGCTTACGTTGTAATCTTTTAGGTGATGGGTTGGGCTTTAGTTATTAGGCTTAGTGAGCTATCCAAGAAAGGATTTGAGTGAAAATCTTGCGAGCCCAAGTGTGGTCATGGGCCGCGAGTCAATTCGGGCTTAAATGGAGTAGTTTAGTCAAATGGGCTTAAGGTGCAATTTCTGTGTAGAGGCTTGGGCTTGTTCATTGGGCTTAGTGGGCTGTCCTAAGAATGATTTGAGTGGAAATTTTTGAGCCCAAGTGTGATGTGGACCGAGCGTCAATTCGGGCTTAAGTTGATCTTGACTAAAGGAACGTTGAATTCAATCATGGAGGATTAAAAGGAAATTTGGTGAGCCTGAGTATGGTTAGTAGGCCATGAGTGAATGATGGACTGTTGACACTTGATTTTTAGCCAATTTTTATTTTTCAAAAATTCATAAAAAATCAATAAAAAATGAGAAAATTGAAAAATCAACTTTGGGGACCTCAGCCTAATCTGGGAAACCAATTTGAGCAAAAAAATAATTTTCCTTATTTTTCGTATTTTTCTGCATTTTATTTCAAAAATTCATAAAAATTAATAAAAAGTAAGAAGATTAAAAAAAATCAACTTTTGGGGACCTCAGCCTAGCCTAGGGAACCAATTTTGAACAAAAAATAATTTTCCTTATTTTTCGTTTTTTTCTGCATTTTATTTTCAAAAATTCATAAAAAATGATAAAAAGTGAGAAAATTGAAAAATCAACTTTGGGGACCTCGGCCAAGCCTAGAGAACCAATTTTGAACAAAAAATAATTTTCCTTATTTTATGCATTTTTTAATATTTCCAGAAAATTAGGAAAATATATACAAAAAATTAATAAAAATAGCATTTGAAGTCAGAAAATTACCAAAAATAGTCAATATTTTTAATTTAATTTCCATTTATTTTTGATGAATAAATTTTCAAAAATTAAGACTGGAATCTAGGGTTTCTTTGTTAATTTTATTTTTCAGATTATTTAAATAATCCTAGAAATTCCATTTTAGCTTTTTAATTTTCCATTTTTACTCTTTGGAGTCGTGTCATCCTCCTCTATTTTTCAAAATTAAAACCCAGTCCAAAAGCCCTCAGAATTGTCCAATTTCGCTAAAAAGGACCAAAATGCAATTTTTGATTTTTCAAATTAGTCCCTAAAAACACTTAAAATGCAATTAAAAATTTTCTAGGACTGAATTGAAAATAGAGCGACGTCACCCTCTAGTTCTGGACCTTTTGAATCCAATGGTGGCAATGATTTTTGCAAAAAGTCCATTAAGACGGTGGATTTTGCCAAATGGGTATTCGGGTCGGATATACGAATTGGGTTTTTATACCAATTCTTGTAGAAATTGGCAAAAAAATTCATTTTTCCAATACATTTCATGCCATGGGATTTAATTTGGGGTTTAATTTGGTTAATTTGACTTTTAAGAGGGGATTTGGGCAAATTTGACTGGTCGGGTCAATCGGGTCGGGTCGGATCCGACCCGATGACCCGGCCAACCATTTGAAACTCACAGAACCAAATTTGGTTCTTCCCCCTCGCGCGAACCGCCCAAACCGAAGGAAGATTCTGAGAGATTGGGAAGTTGAATTTGGATGAGGATTTGGGCGAAGATTTGGCGAGACGATCTCGGGAGTTGGGATACCCAAATCGAGTTTAAAAGGACGAAGAGAGAAGGAAAAGGGGGATATTTTTTGAGTTTCGAAATAGGGGGAAGGGTCGACTAATTGCAAAAATTCGAGCAATTGGAGGTGGATCAAGGTGTGGAACGAGCTCGACGAGGTTGCTGGAGTCCAGGGGAATCGACCCATATTACTTACAGAGGTTGCCGACTGCAAAAAACGTAAGTCACAAGCTCGAGTTTGAGCTCGATGCTATAATGGCGAATCCTTAGTTTACTATAATTCTTGCCTTCTTTGTGTGTGTTTACTCCTTTCCTCCTCCTGATCCCATTCGTGCCTTCATTTTGCATTACCGCTGCGTGAGAACCCGATCCGAGACTTTAACCCTAGCTCGAGACCGAGTGATCTGGCCAGCCAAATCTAGCAATTCCAAGCTCAATCAGAGCTCGAGGTAAGTGTGCTGGTTACTCTGAGAAGCTTTCTGTAATCGAATCGAATTATTATGATCTGGATTTTATGATTGAAACTGCCATGGGCCGAGGCTATTCGAGCTTCGAATAGGATGTTTTAGCCAATAGATTCGATTAGATATTAGATATTTGAAATAGAGTCGATAAGCCACAGATTGGTGTTAGATTCGACTTGATCGGAGTCCATTCCGCCGTCGATCGTTATCGGAGAACGGCGGCCGTCCGTCTAGGTTTGTGCCCAAGGAGGAAGACCAAGCCTAGTCAGCGCGTTGACTCGGTCAACGCCTGACGCGTCAATGACGTGGAGGCCACGTACGCGCTTAGTCAGCTCAGCTATTGTGTCCGATTAGGATTTATGAAGGTTTTAATCCAACGGTTATGGAGATGCCACATGTCAAGATCTTAGTTTTTTTAGGAAATAAAAGATTTAATTAATTTTCTTAATCATTTTTTAGAAATAATTTAAATGGACGGTGGAGATTAGATTACAGAGTCGATCAAGACCGTAGACTTGGAATGAAAGATGGACGGGCCGATCTTTGACACGTGGCAAGTTCTAGACCGTGTGATTAGGAATAGATATAAAATAAGAAAAAACAGAATAAAAATCTTAAAAAAAATTTAAAAATTCAAAAATAGTAATCAATACTACGTCGTTTTTGTTGGGCGAGAATAGTGGGCCTCGGTAGTGGGCCGGGTCAGGACGACCCGGTCCGTATAACCTAATTCAAAGAAAACTAATAAAAAAATCTAGAAAACCCAAATAAAAATCAAATAAAAAAACAATAAAAAAAAAAAGAAAACTAATAAACGGCGTCGTTTTAGGGTTTTGGATTCCGGTCCGGGTTATTGGGCCGGGTCGACCCGACCCGGTCCGGAGAATTAAAATAAGATTAAAAAAATCCAAGAAAAACCAATAAAAATTAGAAAACTAACGAAAAAAATAAAAAAAATCGGAAAAGTTAAAAAATGTGCTGTTTTAGCCCATAGAATTAAATAAATAATAAATAATAAATAATAAATAAATATAAAAAAAATCATAAAAGTCACAAAAATTTTCAGAAAAAGCTTGAATAATTAGAAAAATTAGGGAGTTATAAATAAATAGAAAATAGGGTAATAAAAAATCATAGAATTTTCAGAAAAATTTAGAAAATTCGTTAGAAAATATAGAAAATGTTTGGAAAAATCGGAAAAATTTTAAAATAAATTCCAAAAAATATATAAAATATCCGAAAATGGGAAAAATCATGAAAATTTTTAAAAACCTTTAAAAATTAGGAAATTCCAAAAATCATAGAAATTCGTAAAAAAATAAAAATAAAAAAATAAAAAATTTCCAGAAAATGGAAAATTCAGAAAAAACCACAAAAAAATCCAGAAAAATCCTCAAAAAAATAGAAAATCATAAAAAAATTCTTAAAAAAATTCAGAAAATTTCAAGAAAATTTCAAAAGAATTCAAAAAAAAAAATCAAAAAACATGCCCAACTAGTTTGGCCCATTTTCACACTTTTGAATTCCCGAACCTTTCAAAATGACCATTTTGCCCATC
>JAGVVM010007975.1:0-22469 GCA_019149425.1 Psidium friedrichsthalianum | reverse complement strand
CATCAGTACCCCTAATAATGCACTAGTTGACGCCTTCAGGCCATACACCAATTCTCTATTGTCCTCAGATCTTGGAACTCGGAAACCGGCCCTGCACTGGGTCACCCGTGGTCAACTTTGCCACCCCAAGTAGTTCAACCCTCGAACCTATCTGAGCGACAATTATTACAAGAAGAACTAAGACCCATCAATAATACTCTTCTAACACCTTTTATATTACGATAACCTTCCTCCCTGTCCCCCCTCAATCTGGAAAAGAAAGGGAAATGCTCAAGAAAAGAAGAGGAGGGAGGGAAGGAAAGGAACAGCTAACTATTAAAGATGTGCTGCAGCGCTGGCGCTTGACTCAGGGAAGCACCATGTTATAGTTACCGTTTCGGAAACTGTAGTACAATATGTGGTATCATCAAACGTCAGACTAGAGAGATAATTTATCTAGAAATTGATGAGGCAAGTAGTGCATTAAACAACAATAAAAATAAGGTCCACGCGTACAAAAGGCAGATATATCAAGCCTTGCCATTTTAAAAAGTATCCGCATGAAGTTCTTCGACATAAGTTCAAGGAAAGGGAGGAAAATTTTCCAGAAGGCACTAGCAATAAAGGAAATAATGATTTGATATCTAGCTCATGTCCATCCCCTCTCCAACCGTTGGCTGCCGATAGTACTGACAGCAGAGAAGGATCTCTCAAATGGAGAAGGATGAAATTGTGCATCAACAACGGGGCCTGGCGCTAAAAAAGCACAGCGTTCCCAGAGGAAGAACTTTCTCAGCATCAGCTTCCTACGGACACCTCCGCCACACGGGTAAGCCGTTCCTCAGTTGGTGTAAGAGGAAAATCTTGCCGCTTAGCTAGGCGAAAGTGAACTATGTGGTTATCATAAAAACAAAATCCTCTGGTTCAATGCGTTGTCATCAGATGTGTGTCAGTCTGTCGTTTCAAGGTACATGTTTCCCACACCGATGTTCGTTTTTGGCATTTCCGATCGCATTTGTGGAACTGGAAAGGCCAGTCTCGGCCTAAAATAGTTGAACAGATAAATAATATATCCAGCCCCGGCTACAATGGATTTGCCACATACCTCCATGGCTATCCACTTCGACTAGTAACTTCCTAAACTCCAAGACTATATTTTCAAACGCTAACACCTATCCCCGGAATGTTCTGCATAGCCCAAGAAATCACGAAAAAAATAACAAACTTTCCCAAAAAGGGGAAAGTGGTGTAGAAAGCTGTCAAATTCTCCCAGGTATTATAATCGTTTTATCTTTCCACCACTCGTCATCGGCATCACCTTCCACAACCTCAAGGCATCCTCACAGTTCTTCCTTCAGCTATCAAACCACAATATGGGGCAATAATGTAGCTACAAAAGAGACCGAGAGGGATGAAAGATGAGCCAGGGTAAGCTCAAAGGATCGCGGATATGAGCAATAGCTGAAGAAAAACAAAACTCTCAAAGCCCAAAAAGGCAAATACAGGTCCCAGCTGCTTTGTATATTTAGTATTGGAGATCGGAGAGGAGAGAGAGAGAGAAGAGTCCCAGGGGAGGCTGACCGCACGACATATTCGGCAAATTCCTAATTTCTGTCCTCCATGAGAGACCAAGAGAGGGTAAAAAGCAGACGGGTCAGTCGTCCCTCAAACCACAATCGCAAAGCTCCAATTCAATGGTTAAGTCTTCGCCAGATCCGGTCCACCTCTAAAGCATTTTATCCTCCTCTAACTAATCACCGACCCAGAATTTGACACTAGCTTAATTTCTCCCCAGATCTAAAACAACACAAGCACACGCAGCTGGCCAGAACAAAAATCATTCCCCGGCAAAAACGAATGCCCCAAAAGGCATCGCACAGGACAAACATAACAACGAACAAAAAGAACACCCTCTTCAGACCAACAAGACAAGAACACGAATTATACAGCCGAACCACATCACCATGACAAGAAGAAACAAAAGCCCCGTAAAAGTCACATGAAAAAAGCTGATCAAAGGAACTCCAAAACAAAGCCACTGCCTCACGGCAGCTCGTCGAGCCCGTAAAGCGCCTCAGCCTCTCCTCGGAAACACAAAACCAACAACGCCTTCCTCTCCCCCGTCTCTCCACACACACGCGTCCCCCCTCTCCTCTCTAACCTCTCTCCTCAAATCTCTCTCTATCCTGAAAGCAAAGCCAGAAGGGAGAATGAGTGAGCGTAATATTTATAGAGAAGGGGGAGTGGGGGGGGGAGGGGCCACGGGGCTTGTCCCTCTCTTTCTTCTCGTGACATTGACGAGGAAATGGGAGAGAGAGACAGGACATACAAAAATGAGTAGGAAAAAAAAAAAAAGTAGATAGAAATGAAATGCGGATGAAATTTCGTGCGAAATGAAGGGTGATTTTGTCAGATCAGATACCCAGACCCTTTAGTGGGGAATAATTATGCCCCCAATTAAAAAAATAATATATATAAAAGAAAGTGGACAATATTATAAAGCGGAGATATTACCCAGCGTTCACTGTCACGTGTCTAACGTCTTTCTCTCTCTCTATCCTCTTCTTTATTCGAGCGTTTTTTTTTTTTAATTTCCCCTCCTCTTTCTTTTTGTTTTGCTTCCTGATTGGGAGAAAATGAAGGGAGGTGGGTGGACTTTGAACGGGTCCTCCTATCCTCGCTCTCCACGGTCTCCCTCCTCGTCATGGACGGAGAAGAAAGCGCGCTCGGTCAACTGGGCCTATTGAATGGCACCCAGATGATCGGTAGGCCTTCGAGAGCCGCCCGGGAAAGTCAGGCCCACATCGCTTTACCTAATTGGCTTTTCGTAGAGGGCTAATCACCCTATACATCCCGATCCAACCCAAAATCCGACGGGACTTGATCGAACCGGCGGCCCGGTTCCAGGCGAAGAGACGAATCCGGTTCCGATTTCATGAGCGGACCGGACCAGGAGAACCGGCAACCCTACGTGGTGGCGGCGCCTCTCTTCTAGACTATTTCCCTTATAATTTCCGTCATCGTCTTCATCAATCTCAGCTCACTAAGTGCTCAACTCTCAACTCGCGACGCTCTTTCTCGCTATCGCCGGTGGCCGCACGCTCAGTCTTCCATCTCGCGCTCGCTCGACGCTCAGTCTTGTGCTCTCAGTCTCACCTCCCTCTCTCGCGGTCGACGCTCGGTCCCCGCAATCATCTCCCTCGCTGGTTCCCGTCGTCACGCAAGGAAGCCCCTGTTCTTTGCAACACAAAAACGAGGCAAATATCTTGATTTTCATTTTGTTCATCTTTCCTTATGTTTTGGTGAGGCGGGAGGCCGATTGTGGTGTTGGGGATTTGGATAAGTCTGAGCTTTGAGGTTTTGCGGGATGATAACAGGCGAAAAGAGAGAAGGGGGTAGTTTAATATTTTTCATGCTGTGATCTGTGCATTTTGCAACTCTAATATGGAGATTAGGGCTGCCGGCCCCGTCCAACCTGGAAACCGGTCCCGGGTTGGACTGGATCCCGGTTCCACGAGCCGAAAAACGGGCCCAGTCAGGTCCGGTTCACGGTTACCCGCCCCCGGGAGTCGGTCACCCCTGTATGGAACCGTGGAACGCCGGAAACGAAACTAAAACCCCTCCTTCATCTCCGACGATTTCGCGTTGATCTTCCCAAGTGATTTCATACCTTTATCTAGGTCGTCTCTTCTGTGTTGCTAGGTTTCTGAAACAGCGTAGGCCATCGTCGTCGTAGTGGACCGAAGATCATGGTGGGATTCAAAAACCGGTACATGGTAATGGAGGTTTTCTTGGATCCGAATCGTGAGCTTGGGGTTGATGACCCCATCATACTGACTCAATTTAATGTATCCAAAGCGATAAGAGACAGCATTCTCGTGAACTTCGGGGAGTGCGGTCTCGCTTCGTCTCTCGGATCCTTTCAAGGTATTCATCGTTTTCTACGGATCCGTCCTATCCTGAATTAGTAGGTGTTTGAAGGTTAATTCTTTGTTATTTGCTACGAAGTACTGTGATTCAGTCATGGTCAACCATGCGATTCTTCGTGCAGTCAAGTATGTAAATCCCATCACGAAGCTTTGCATCATCAGAGCTTCTAGGGAGGAGCACCAGAAAGTGTGGGCGGCAATCACCTTGGTCACAACCGTGGGAAATTGCCCGGTGGTTCTTTTACTTACTCGACTTGAGCGGTGAGTCAAACGAGTTTCAAGCAGGATCTTGAATAGCACAAAATTCATCCTTTACTTGTTGAGTCAAATCATGAAATTTATGCTGCATTCTGCTACTAGTGATTGTAAGATGATAGGTTAGTGGGAGGCACAAAACTTTTCTCGCTATTATCTTTGTAAAAGAATCTTGTCTCAATCCTCCTTGAGAAGAATAGCAATAGCACCTGAAGTTTTTCCGAATCGAGTCGCATTAACAGAAGCTTAAAACTTTGAAAGCACAATGGCCCTGAATTTCTGCTGTTATTGTGATACCAGCATGATTTACTTGCAGATGGGGAATTTCATATGAGGTTATTAGCTGGCGTTTCTTTTGATCATGCCATGCATAATTTGCTGGAAAGAGCAGGATCTTTTCATGGAAGCTAATGAGTGAGATCTCTATTGGTGCCCGGAAGTGTCAAGGCCTGTAAGAAAGTTGCTTTGAAGTGTGATGAGTGGAAATTTGAGCAGTGCAAGCTTGTCTCTGGTTCCTGTCTCTCATCTGAGGTGATTCAGCAGATGCATAACTGCAAGAAAAGATTAAAATTTTGGAGCACTAGGTGCGCTGCATCTGCGCAGTATACATGCCTTTGACTGGTATGATCTTGTGCCATTTCTGTTTTCGTTTTTCCCCTTTTCTACAATCTTTTAAGTGTTAATGCTGTAGCATGTAACTTAAGCCCCTGAGCTGAATCTTTAATTGGTGTATATGTTGGGTTTTAGCGAGAATTCTGTCCTCGTTTCTTTGGAGTGTCTATGAATGTCATGAATTTTTGCTGGGCAGCACGAGCCTTTGACTTCCCAAAATTAAACTCTGGTGACTGAGGTTTGAAAAGCAGTTGAATTTGATTTTCCTACTTCTTAGACAATACACTGTTCCAAGACAACGTATCTGTATGGGTATGTATTGTCTCTCATAAATTGTTCAAAGTTCTTTATGCATCATTTGCCTGTTGATTTTACTATATATTCTAGGTTCTATGTCTAATTCGATCTTGACGTTAGTATCTTTGCGGGTTTAATTTGAATGAGGGCAAGTGATAAACCCTCCTTTTCGGCATTCAGCTTACTGATCATTACTTTCCTTTTCTTCCCCAAGCCCCCTCAGACCTCTTCTCACTTAAGTTCACATACCGTACATCAGGCACCGCCGGTGACCTTTGTGTTAATACTGACATGAAATACATGCCATGCCTCACCTCATCTATGGATAAAATTGCCATTACTGAAAGCGGCGGATCCATGGCCAGATTCCACCGAGGTTCAAGATGCAATGTGGAACATAACGTATTCACTACATGAGTGAACTCGAACGAGTGTTGTTCGGATGTGAATACAAAAGGATTGCTGATTGCTGGTACTGATTATGTGCTTCGCAGGCAGTATGCACCAGTCTTGACTTGAGTCTACTCCGTGGGACATTTTTGGGGTATTCTCATGAGTCAAGTCATTCACAATCGGATATGAGTTTATGATAGTCAGATCGGATTTGCTTCGTGTGATTATTCTCATTTAGTACATAGGGTAACGATTCAATACATCTCTTGATTGTGGCATGTTGTAATGCTGGTGTCCTTGAGATTTTTTTTTTTTTATTCACTGTGCTTACGTCCGAGCTATAAAGCTATAATAGACATCAAGTGTCAACGTCATTTTCGTACTCCCTTAAAGTTCATGGAGAAATCATTAATTGGTGAGTTCAGATTTATTGGCCAATGCATCATTATTAAGTTCATATTAACAAGTAAGGCAAACCGATGTTGATATATTCGCCGGTAAACATTATACTAAATAGAATGAGACGGTTCAAATTTCTTTTCTATTGAATGTAAACGTGTGTGTCTAATTAATGTTAAGGAAAGTAAAAGGGAATGGGACGTGGTGATGATGTGACTCAATTAAAAAACTCCGTTCTGCCAGACTTTGCTATTATTTATAGATACCCTCGAGTAGCTTAGCTGATCACAAAGTATTTTGGATCACTAAAAATTGCAGACATCACTAATTCTTACCGCTGATGGTTAGGCTAATTAAATCGAAACGGTCGCAGCTAATGTGACTAAGAAGGAGTTGAAGGTAAAGACATTGGCACATCGGCGCGGGTTTGTCGGATAACTTTGGAAGTTTGTAAAAAGCGCACAAATAAAGAAAGGAGGGAAGAACTTATAGAAACGCAAATGTTTTTGGTTCCGGCGTAATTACAATTCTTCGATTATTGGACCGTGCATAACTTTACAACATTAAATATAAAAAATACAAAAACGCAATACGTCACGCCATAAATGCACACAAACAAAGAAAGTCGAATAAATGCACCGGAGAACTCTTGGATGAGCTTCGTTAGCCTCCTTGGTCTGCAGTCCCACTCCTTGCAGCCTCAGTCCACCACCTTTTACTCTAACATCGAATGACGGTATTTTGATATTTTTTTCAATTCTTAAACACTCGAAAATTCAAGTTGTACACTGATTGATATGTAGATTCATATTTACTTATCGAATAATTTTTTTTTGCAAAAGCAGATAATATTTTTAAATTCATATTATACTAAAAACGTAATTCGACCAAACAAGCCCTTAATACAGTAATGTAACAATTTTAACCCTGGTAGGATCTTAAGTGACGTTACTGGTCGTCCTAGGAAATATTGTGGCACCGGGTGGCGGCGACCCGGGTGAGTTGCGCCGGGCAGGGGTCGGACGGATGACGGACCTGAGGCTAGTCGGAGGTTGGGGAGATGGAGACTGCATTTTGCGGTACAGACACGGGGAAAAAGAAAACAATGAGCAAATTACTTGAGTAGAAAGATAAAAAAACGCTTGGAGTTGCTTCTCGGGGGGCGAGAAGAGAACCTCCAGTCTCCAACCGAACCTCGGGTCGCCGGAAATCTCACGACAGAAAGAGAGAGAAAAGACTCTCATGTTAGCGTTCAGTCACATTCACATACCTCCCGAGCGTAGAAAAAAGTCAAGGAAAAGAAAAAGCAGGTCCCGGAAACCTCAGGTCTTCGTTTTCTCTTTCCTCTGAACGAATAAGAAGAAAAGAGAAGCAGGAAAGGAGAGAGAGATTCTGCAAGAAGTAACGAGGAGAGAGACTAACGGTAACAGAGAAGGGGGTGGGACCCAGATTGTCACGTGGCGATCTCCGGAGCACCCAATATTTTCTCTCTTTTTTATTGAAAAAGTCATTCCAAATCCATCTCTCCAACAACTCTTCCTCCAAACGACGGGAGCTCAACCACTTCAAAACATCCAAGAAATCTAGGGTTTCGGCATGAAGGGGGATCAAACATTCACAAACGTCGCCGCTCCTTCAACTAGCAGCCCGGATGAGACTCTGCATACCCACGTCATCGCGCCATCAGCTTCTTCCTCCATGAACGCTTCATCGACGTTAATTTTCAGAGCTCTCGAGAGCGGTGGAAACCATAAAGTCTGTGAAATCTCATTGTTTTTCCTTTTCTCTATGGATTTCGAGCTCCATCTAATGAACTTCTCCTTCGTAGCACACGCTTCTGTGACAACTGTCCTCGGATCTGGATTGGTACCCCTGAAGAGGAAATTATTTTGAGATTTCCAGATCTGCCAAGAATGGCTGTGATAAACTCCAGGTTTGGCTCTTCCCTTTTTGAGCTTTGGTAATTCAGTAACCATTGATCCATACGACTGAGTCCACTGCTCGAGACTTTGACTTGTATTTTGCTGACCTGATCAGACTTTTTGAGTCCATGAGCAGAGGAGCAGCATGTGCTCGAGGGTTTCTCGGTTTTGCTGGCAGAGAGGGCAAATTGGGTCAGGTACCCTGTTTCTTCTGAGGAGGTTATCTTTTGTGGGTAGGGCATTTTGACAGATACTCCATAGGGAGCATCCTGAGTTTTGGCGAGACCTCTAGATGCCATATTTTACTCCAGAATTCTACAGGAGTCTGGTGCGAAGAGGAGGGTTGTTGTAACCATGCTGGTGCTTCATTATGTCTAAGTTGGTTGTAGCCATCCTTTACTGAATACGTCCCGACTTCGTTCCTGTCCAGATCATTCTATCTGCTCATTTTCCTTGGTAAAGGGGTAGACTTTATTTCCTTCACCACTCTGTCGTCGAATAAATTCCTTAGGGTCTGTTCATTCCCAGTGGAATCGTTTTTATCGATGTGGTCTCATTAACCAGCGTTCATTGTCACGTGTCTAAAGTCTTTCTCTCTCTCATCTTTATTCGAACGTTTTTTTATTTCTCCTCCTCCGTTTTTTTTTATTGGCTTTTTTTTAGGCCAGTGGCCGTTATGACCGTCGGACACTGACCGTCGGACGCTGAAACTAAAATCCTCCTCCATCTCCACAAGTCTCTCTCTGCATCGCTAGGGTTTTGGAACAGCGTAGGTGGCCATCGCAGTGGGCCCAAGATCATGGTGGGATTCAAGAACGGTACATGGTAATGGAGGTTTTGTTGGATCCGAATCGAGAGCTTGGGGTTGATGACCCCATCATCCTGACTCAATTTAATGTATCCAAAGCGATAAGGGACAGCGTACTCGTGAACTTCGGGGAGTGCGGTCTCGCTTCGTCCCTCGGATCCTTTCAAGGTACTCATCGTTTTCTATGGATCTGTCCTGTCCTGAATTAGTGGGTGTTTGGAGGTTAATTCTTGGTATTTGCTACCAAGTTATGTGATTCAGTCATGGTCAACCATGTGATTGTTTGTGCAGTCAAGTATGTAAATCCCATCACGAAGCTTGCATCATCAGAGCTTCTAGGGAGAGCACCAGAAAGTTTGGGCTGCAATCACTTTGGTCAC
The DNA here is from genome assembly GCA_019149425.1 of Psidium friedrichsthalianum. NCBI lineage: Eukaryota > Viridiplantae > Streptophyta > Magnoliopsida > Myrtales > Myrtaceae > Psidium > Psidium friedrichsthalianum. The sequence continues at coordinate 13,495 of JAGVVM010007975.1, read as the reverse complement.
GAGCGTTGGAAATTGCCCGGTGCTGTTTAATTTACTGGACTGAGCGGTGAGTCAAACAAGTGTCAGCAGGATGTGAATACCACAAAACTCATCCTTTACTGTTGAATTGAATCATGAAATTTATGCCTCATTCTGCTACCGGTGATTGTAAATAGGTTAGGTTAGTGTGACCGGCTTTTATTGTGGTGAGCTTAGACAAATATAAGAGGCATAAAACTTCTCTCGTGATTATCTATGTGAAAATGTCTTGTCTCAATCCTTCTTGACAAGGAGAAGAATAGCACCTGGATTATTTGACGAGGTTTTTTCACATAAGTCACAATAACTGAAGCTTAACTTTGAAAGCATAATGCCCTGAATTTCCAATCTGTTATTGTGATACCAGCCTGATTTACTTGCAGATTAGGAACATTTAATGTGAGGTTACTAGCTGGCATTCTTTTTGTCTGATCCTGGCATGCATAATTCGCTGGAAAGGCTGATCTTTTCTAGAAGCTAATTGAATGAGATCTTTATCGGTGCCAGGAAGTATCAAGGCCTGTAAAATAGCTGCCTTGAAGTGTGATGAGTTGAAATTCGAGCAGTACAAGCATGTCTCTAGTTCCGTCTCTCACCTGAGGTGATTCAGCAGATGCATAACTGCCAAGAAAAGATTAAAATTTTGGAGCACTAGGAGTGCTGCATTGGTACGGTGTAGACACCTTTGGCTGTATCATCTTGTGCAATTTTTGTTTGCTTTTTTTCCTTTTATATGATCCTTGAAGTTTCAATGCTGTGGCACGTATTTATGCCCTTGAGCTGAATCTCTAAATGGTGTATCGTTGGCTGTTGGCAAGAATCTTGTCCTTGTTTCTTTGGAGTGCTTATTAATGTCATGAATTATACTGGGCAGCACGTGCATTTGATATTCCAATTAAACTGTGGTGACTGAGGTTTCATAAGCAGTTGAATTTGGTATTCCACTTCTCACAGAATCTGCCTATTGGCAACAGAAATGTATCTGTATGCGTATGTATTATGTCTCACAAATTCTTATATATGACTCTTCTCAGTGCATTATTTGCTTGTTGATCTTACAACATCTTCCAGGCTTTATGTCTATTTCGATCTTGACGTCACTGTTTTTGCAGGTTTAATCTGAAGCAGGCAAGTGAGAAAACCCCTTTTCAACTTTCGGCTTAAGTAACATAACTTCCTCTTCTTCCCCAAGCCCCCTCAGCCCTCTTTGTACGTAAGTTAATATCAATACATCAGTCTAGCCGTGCAAGCTTGTGGTGGCTTCTACTGCCATGACTTGAAATACACGCCCAGACCTTCTCTCGGCCATGGGTTAAATCGCCATTACTGAAATAGCTGATCCCATGGCCAGGATGATCATATGGGTTTGGTGTGCGATCCATGATCGATTGGATTCACACCAAGGATCAGATGCAATGGGGAATATAAAGCATCCACTACATGAGTGAATTCAAAAGAATAATGGTTTGAGCGCAAGTACAGGAGAATTGCTGTGGCACTTTTTATGTTTTTTGCGGGCAGTGTGCACTGGTGTTGACTTTGGTCTGATTGCCCTCTACTCCATGGGACAATTTTGGGGGGTCTTGGAACATCTTTCTCTTGTTTTAATTTAGGTATTTATTTCCTTTTTTGTTTGTGTTCTCTAAATTTGTCAACGTCATCGTTGTACGCCATTAAAGTTCATGGAGAAATGTATTTGACTTCTAATGCAATAGGAATTAATAAAGGAGTTAGTTTGAGTTTTTATGCTAATTGTCGAGTCTCAGATGGGAAATAGATGACGATCGGAAGCCTGCATCTGTTTTGTGCGCTCCGGATGCTTCCAATGGACCTCGCTGTACAAGTACACAACTTCCTTGCACATGCAAAGTTTGCCCAAATTCTCTGAAAAAAACAAACTGCATTTTAAGTCGTGTCTCAAATCTATTACCATTTTTTTAGCTCAGAAAAATCTCACAATTTTAGGTGTAGCATCAAAACTGTCCCAAGTTTTTTTTTTCTCAAAAAAACCTCAATTTTATGTCTAATTTCAATTTATCTCGTTTTTTTTTGTCTAAATAAAATCACAGATGTTCAATTTATTCTCAAATCTACTTTGTGTTCCCTCCACATCTGCAAAGTAATAGGTCGATAACCTAGAGGTGTGGACCAACGTTGCATTTTAAGAAAAATCCAAATATGAGCTTGAAATGCTTCATTTTTTTTATAAAGGCTTAAAGTGAATTTTGTTTCAAATAAAGGCTTGAAGTGGACTTTGTTTCAATAAGATCCTGAAATGTCTTCATTGTCTCAAAGAAAGGCTGTCAAGGGCATTCTTGTCATTTTATTTCTTTCTCTTTCTTTTTTTTTTTTTCTTTTATTTCATTTATGTTTTTCATTTTTTTCCCTCTTCCTCCCCGGACCATCTAGGCCACCAACGGAGACTCAGGCGAGGGTCGGGCAATCGCCATTTGGAGGTTCGTCAGCTTCTCGACTCTTCGGGCGCACTTCTTCCCGATTTTTGCTCCAACCGATCATTAGGATCGGACCCAGAAGAAGTAGTCGAAGAAGATAAGAGGTAGGAGGCCCTTTCATCAGGGCTCTGTTTTTTCGCTCCGTCCCAAACCAGAAAGAAGAAAAAGGGGAAAGAAGAGGAGAGGGGGAACTACATGTGAAAGGCAGGGATGGGTCGCATTAAAGTGAAAGATTCCGCCGAAACCATTTAATTTAGGACCGAACACCATCAAATTTAAAGAAAATATTTGGTTATCTTTAGATGCTCGAAAAAGATGCACAAGTATAAGATAGATGATTAACACATAGTTCAATTGATGACATTAAACGAAAAATCTTGGCACTCATAAACAATAAAAGGAAAATGACTCAAATTGTTCCTAAATTTTGACCAAATGTGCAATGTGGACATTGAACTTTTTAATTTGATCAATATAGTCTCAAACTTTGCCTTAATGTGTAATGTGGTTTCTAAAATTTCAATTTATTCAACGTAGTCTCTAATTTTTGAAACATATTCAACTTAATCCACAAAATAAAGTTTGGGGCAGATTGGGACATGATCTAAAGTTTAAGATTTTTTCTAAGACAAAAAAAAAAATTTGAGGCAGATTTAAGACTGAACCTAAAATTTGAGGTTTTTTCTGAGATGGAAAAGTAAGATAAATTGAGACTATACCTAAAATTTATAATTTTTTAAGAAAATTCAGTCCTCACAAAGTTTGAGCCCCATAGACACCAAGAATCTCTTGAACCAGCTCTCTTTCGTTGAATTTAATGAAATGTTCTCGATAGCAGTCATGCCTTTGCCATTTGAATGGCATTTCTTTGGTAGAGTGGACATCCGATATTCCACGCTGCCAAACAGGCGTAACAAATGATTGGTCATGAGCTCGATTTTGGAAAATGAGTTAGTTTCTGAGAAATGTTTTTTCGGAAAGTCATTATTCAACCTCGTTGGGTTATGGTGAGAGTTGGCTTTGCCTAGCCACAGGCTTGCTAAGCTGAGCTCACTAGCCTCGCGAGGTGAGGCTCAAGTGAGCGAAGCCAACTTGTGACTAGTTGTCGACCGTCATCGTGGCCACCAACCGATAGTGGAAGAAAGAAAAAGAAAAAGAACATAAATAGATATATAAATAAAAGTTAAAAATAAAAAGAAAGGAAAAGGAGAAAAAATAATTAAAAGATAGAAATGTGAAGTAGTGGAGGGACGAAAAATAGTAAAAAATAATTTTCTATTTTCAAAAAGAGGAAATCATTTTCTCTACTTATGAATATACTTTTTTCTTAATTCATTTATAAACGAGTGAGCCCTTAAGCAGTAAATGATTTAGTTTTGTCTAGTTTTTATTACTTTGTGTTTTTGAATAATTTCTATCTATATCTTATAGGGCTAACATGGAGAGGGACGTACACCTTAGCCTAGGGTCAATAACCTCTACATTCCCTTCCCGCACAACATTCCCCTCATCATCATCCCCCTTCCCCCTGTTCAGGAATAATGTCTAACCTTTGGCTTACTTTTTCTAAGTAATGGGGAAGAGGACCGAACATGCCACTGAAGACTTTACTGAGACAAAGACGGGTTGTCAAAAACGTAGAGGATAGGATGGACTGCTCATGATCATGGTTTAAATAGATCGATTTTTTTGAAATGCAGGTTACAAGCTTGCCATTCTATTCTTTTTTACTTTTATTTTTAAAAAGATTTTAGCTTTTGCTTTTAGTGTTTTTAATCTAATTTAAACACAAGAAAGAAAAAGAAAATAAAAAAGAACGAAAAAAATCAATTCAAAAAACCAAAAAAGTATGAAATATTACTTAGCATTATCCAAATCAACATTGACCGTACCACATAGGACGATTGGCGTCGACGTAAGTGATTTCCGGCTAAAATTAGTCAAATTGGCTCAATTGGCAAAACATGAAAATACTTAAGATTAATTGACAAAAATTAAAAAGTTTATGATTGAATTGGTGAGAATGCAGTAGATTATGACTTTTTGGACAATTTCCCTAAATCTATATGTTATATATGTATGAGCATGGGTACCATATGTGTACATTTATAAGTAAATTGATAGCTTGGGGAGAGAGAGAGAGGGGGGGGGGGGGGGGGGGGGGGCGGGATGTATCTGCAAAATTCTCTTAACCCTTATTTTACTATAACTAGACGCCAATAATATCAAAGAGAGAAAAAAGAAGAAGATAAAATCATTAACTGGTGAGTTTAGATTTATTGACCAACAAATTCATCAATATTACGTCCAAATTAATAAGTAAGGCGAACAGGTGCAAACATTATATCAAATCGAATGAGACGATTCATTTTCTTTTCTAATTATTGTAAACGTATGTCCCACGCCCTTCAACAGATGTAGCCGATGTAGCTGTACTTCCCGCAGTCCACTCCCTTCAACGGATGTAGCTGCACGTCCTTCAACGGTTGTAGTTGCACTTCTTAACGGATGTAGTTACACGTCCCGCGGTCGCACTCCCTTCAGTCTCACTCCCTTCCGTCTCACTCCTCCAAATTGAGAGACCCATATAACTAATTCTGCCCACGGACCAACAAATGAGAGGATGTCTGCACCCATACGAGAAAAACAACAAGATGATGAGGCCGCACACAAACGGGAAAACCGCCAAGATGAAGATTATCAACATAGTGAGGACCAAGGATCCAAAGACCAAGACAAAAAATCGAAAGCCCAGCGAGTTTGGATACGGTCACGTAGACGCCTGCCATGAATGCCAGAGCCATCGCCGCAAGAGCTACCAACAATGGGATATTTGATAGGAAAAGGGCAACTCCAGTCAGGCGAGGAGAATTAACATCTACCCAGAAGACCATCAAGATAGCCACGATCGAGCTATACAAGGCCACGGAGTTGCTAATCACAAAGACACTGTACATGGCTTTGTGCAGCAATATGGGGATTCCAGCATTTGGGTCAGAACCATTATATATCCTCCGGGAACGGAAAAACCAGAAGTGAAAGTGACAGAGGCCATAAGCGCCGCCACGACCATGCAAGTATTCAACTTGTCCTTAGGTTTATTCCGTTCCATCGGTTTCCTTCGTTTCCGTTGTCTCTGATCAGTTGGCTTGAGGATAGCTAATTCTCTACTTCTCAGTGCTCCAGCAGATACCAAAATTGCCTGCGTTAACGTCTGCGTGCAACTAGTGAGTCAAAAATAAATAAAGAGATCAGGACATTTTGATTTTGGCCACTAAACTGCAGATCTGGGTGAGAGCACCCTAATTTACATGCCTCGGTAAATTTATGTTCTGGTTCTGTATCTGATTGGACAATTTGCGATGTATGATTTCTCGAGAGAAAAGCGTAAAAGGTCCTACCTTTCTAATTGGAGCACCAATTGCTTTAAGTCCTGCTTGGCCACGTCCAGAGCCGTCTTGTTATTCATGTTTACCGCCTCAAGATCAACACTTTTGTGTCGTGCAAGAAGCAGGACCGAAGGTTGGGAGTGCAACGCAGCCAGATGCAGAGGCGTATTCCCGTGGAAATCTCTCGCGTTTATGAGGTGACCGAATTTTTGGGATCTCTCAGTACGTACTTGACAGTTGCAATGCTTCTGTACCTTGCCGACACGTGAAGAATGTTTTGTCCGAGCCCAGTTAGAAACTCTGCGGGTTCTGGCCATAGCCGAAGTAGCTCCTTGACGACCCTGACGCGATTCATCATGCAAGCGACATGGATAGGAAGATAGCCGTCCTTGCTGTCTTGCTCCAGGGCGCTTGCTGGGAACCTATCGATCAAGAACTTGACCCCAGGGAAATAATTTCTGTACACTGCGCAGCGGAGGGGAGTGCCGCCTTCTGCATCTTTCAATTGAAATAGCCACGGCTTCTTTTCACACATCTTGGTCAGCATACCTAAAAATCCAACACAAGAATCTAATCACGTGGGATGAACAGAGTGTCCGTAATTCTTCAATTGGGGTTGATCCCGTTCTAGATGGTCCCAAGCATAAGGAGTTGAGCTATCAAACCACATGTACACGTGACTCATTAAACAAGACTTGATTTGTGAACTTTGATTTTTCCATCAACTAGCTACTTGTTCTCCCTTGCCAAATATATCTCGCGCACATATCCACTTGCACATCAAGACCAAAAACTAAACCGCATTTCTGCAACCCAACACGGTATCAGGCTCCAAAATCAACAGGGAACCAAAATGAAAAAGCAAGAGTGACTGAGAAGATCAATGAATAAGCGAGAACCCGACAGTAGGGTTTACCCATGTTCTGGTACATAATGGCGACATGAACGGGTGACATGCCGAAGTCCCTTTCACTCTCTGATCTTCTCTGGTCTTCGCCCTCGTTTGGTGATTCCAACAAGATACTGAGAACCCCAAGTCCTTTGTTTCGACTGCTACGCACCATGGAGACTTGCTTTCCTTATTCTGACGATACAGCGGATTGGGGTCTGCACTCAAGAGTTGACGGATCACCTCATAATGGCAATTCCTCACGGCCTCGTGTAGAGGGGAGTTGCCGTAATGGTCAGTGCATGTTGGGTTCGCCCGGACAAGGAGAAGCTTCACCGCACCAGTTTTCCCGGCTCTAGCCGCAATGTGCAGCGGCGTCTCTCCTCTGGAGTTCTTACAAGAGATCAACTGATCAGGGACGAAATCGATGATCGCTCTGACATTATCATCACTCTCTGTATTCCATTGATGCCGGGTTAATATGAGCGCGAAAGTTTGAGAATTTTGAAATGCATTTTAATGTACCTGCCGCAGCGTGAAGCAGTGTGTTCTTGGAGGGGCTGCATAGCTCGAGAACAGCGCCCAACGACACTCCCTTGGCGCAATGATCCACCAGGGCTCTGATGAACTCGTCGACGTCATCTTTTTTCGCGGCGGTGTATAGCAGAGGATCTACAACAGGCTGTCGGTGGCTCGGGTGAGCCCTGGTTAATTCTTCCAATGTCTGCCATCTGTCCCTCCACAGCTCCTGGTTCAGTCTCTCAGCCATATCTCGCTGTGTGCCTAGGAATCAAATTCAGCAGAGTTATGGCGACCAAGTCGAGTTGAACCAGATTGGCCGTAATGAACCTCCGCAACCCAAATTTTACGGTTGTGTTAAATTATTTTCCAATTCACATATTCATCTCTTTTTCTTCTTTATGGGTGGATCCACAATCGACGGTCCCGCCACTCCCTTCAATGGCTACCGGAAAAATGAAAAATAAATGAAATACCCAAGCCAATCAGACAAATTTAAAATAAATGAAATGATAGACAAATTTCAGGCGCCAGTGTTGTTTTCTGGGGAAAGAAAATCACTTGAGCGGGCCTGGGTCGAGACTAACCCTGTACAGAAAACAAAAAGTATAAAAAAAAAAGTCTCAATCTTATTATATTTATATCAATTCAGTTCTAAATCTTTCAATTTATGCCAATTAAGATTTACACCTTTTGCATTTATGACAATTGAGTCCATCCAATTAATTTTGATCGAAAATAATTCACGTGGACCTCGATTATCCTATATGGTGTAATCCTGATTGATGTAGATAATTTTTAATATTTTTTTCCAAAAAAAATTATTTCTTTCCTTTCATTTTGGCCACCGAGGGCCTTGGCGGTGGCCATGGGCGAAGCCATCGCAGCCTCATTGGCCAAAAAAAAAAAAGTATAAATAAATTTCATTCTTCAAAAATAATATTAAAAAATGTAGGACATGCAATGTCCGCATCATCAATTTTCGGTAAAATTGGCCATATGAACTCAATTGGCATAAATACAAAAAGTTTAGGATTAAATTGACGCAATAGAAAGGTTTAATATTAAATTGACACAAACACAATAGGTTTATGAGTTTTTTGGTACTTGAAAACGACTTGGCTCGCAATCACAAGACAAAGCTCTGAGAAAGAGTATCTGGGGCATTCGTGAGCGCTCTCTCCTTCATTGTAGCACTTCAGCTGCAATAAGATTTAGAAGACGGGGTGGGAGGATGTGCAAGTCAAGCCCAAAGGATCACATATTATAAATAGTAACTGGGGAACAATACTACTCAAAGGACAAAAAGGCAAATACAGGTCCAGCTGCTCCCTATGTTTATATAGGATATTACTGCGAGAGACACACTGCCTATTATTTTAAAAACTTGAATAGCTAGTATCATTTAAAATTTTATTGGATCATTATCGATTATTTTAAAAGTTTAAAATTGTTAAATGAAGATAGTTTTATTACTTGGATACACTAACAGTTAGTCTCCACCAGATCTACACTCATGACCATGCAACTAAAAGAGCAGAAATCATTCGACGGAAAATGATGCCCAAAAATTAGGGGTGTGGAAAAAGCCCGAACTGAATTTTTCGGGTATTTTCAGTTTGGGTCGGTTCCGATTTGAGTAATATGTAAGAAAATAGGGTATCATGATTCGTTCCTTTCGGGTCGGGTCACTGCCCAAACCGATTCGAAACACAAACGAACACATTGAAACACCCAACACTCTTCCAGTTCATCTTGAAGCTCTCTTTCCACGCTCCCAAATCCAACGTGTCTACGTAGAAGCAAACTCAGAAGTGACCCACACCAAAGAAAGAATTCCAACTCAGCTCATGAACATAGTCAGCGAAGAGGTAAGAAGCCTTACTAATTGGGGAAACATTAGGGTCGTCGGCCTGAATGTCACCGGCGTCCTGCAAGATCTCGTCGTTGTTGGTGGAGCGAGTGAGCGGGGGCGGACGGCCGCCATCGAGCTGCTCCCTCTCCAATGTCGCATTGACGGGCCTCTCCCAGTTGTCGTGAGCCGTAGCCATGGCTCCCGGAACGCGACCGAGAGGCGAAACCGGGGCGGGTGCTGCTGAGAAACGATATTGATCTGGTCCGAATCCGAGTGTTCCACCTGTCGACGACGGAGCGTTTGGATGTGTAAACAAGTTTGGGACAGTGAAAAGCCTAAGTCTGAGAAAGGGGCTCGATATTTTTCCGAAGAAAAAAGCTTTTAGCAGAGAGGGAGAGACGAGAAAGAACATTAAATCTCGACTTGAGAAGAAATCGCGGACTTTGAGGCAAAAAATTAACCACAACTATTCAAGTAACTGCACTGTGGGTCTAGCCCACTTAGCTCATTCATTCATTGGAGAGGGCTAGAATACTAGCATTTCACTTGTAAATGTCTCACACTCTCTCACTTTGCAAGGATCGTCCAATGATGTAAATACAAGTTCGAATTCTGTGCAAGATCTATTCGTTTTGGGACGTATATTGAGCAAGCTACGGTGCTAGATACGAAATATCTCTGCTTATAAGCCAGAAACAGTTTTCTGCTCTGCGGACAAACCGATTCTCTCTGGATTTTCCTGGTACAATTCTAGTGATTAGTAGATTATTTCTTTTTTAAAATGTTCACTTAAGAGAGAGTGACTGGTTTATGGTCATTCCTGGTCACGCAAATTCTAAAGCAAATTCCATCTTGTCGGTCACAAAAAAATATTATGTGGACCGGGATCAATGTGCCCCGATCAATCAGTGTCCTCTCCTATCCCTTTTCCCCCTCTCTCCTCTGTCCTGCTTCTCTCTCTCCTCTGTCTCTTGCCTCAGTCTCTCTCCTTTTGGAGAGGACACGTGGACCGGAGCACACGGATATGTGATAATCCCAGCTCACCTAATATTTTCTCCTCGGTCACGCATGGGCTCTAGAAAGATCAGTCACCGTCCTAAGGTAGTAGGACATGGGATCCTGAACACGAGAAACATCCAGAGGCTACAAAACAATTTATGTGCAGATGAGGTCCACTTTTTCCTGTGGTAAGGGCTTGTCGAATCAAAGGATGTCTGCAATTATTTGCATCATCATGTGCTTTCGCGGAATTGCATTGTTTCTTTGATGCTTGCTAGTTCTTGCAGGTGAAAACTTGAATGGTGCAAGAATTTCGTTGCTTGTTGAATAAATCCACTGATTCGTTCTTTTGGGTATAAATAAATGTTGAGAACGGAAAAATTTCACCTTTTTTATTTGTAATTATTTCTTATATGTTTTCGACACTCGACCAAGCTCCCCTTGACTAAAAATGAAGAGCCACATCAACATGTTGTTCATGTCCTCGTTGCAACTCACCACAAAGTTATCTCCTCAAAATAAAACCTTCTATTGAAAGCAAAGAAGTCCGATACCTTCACTTGAAGAGATCGCCAAGAGGAGCTTAAGTCCAAGCCCGTTAACATATTTAGCTGAACCCACATTCACTCAAAAATTTAAGACTATGAATTATGGATCAACTAGAATATATAAAATGCTCAAGATAACACAACTCATATGTGTATGTTTTACACAATCAAACAGATGAGACCCTTTATTTGGTCCCAAAGCCATATCTAATGAATGAAGGAGAGAATAAAATAAAATAATAATAAAAACAAAGAAAACGAGAATGTGAGAGATCATTAATAAAGTAAATGGGGTCTACCATGTTGATGAAGGGGCTCAAAGGCTAGAACAAAAGAGGGAGGCCCTTTTGATCTGTACATATGATTTGTACATAAAGTAGAGTCGCCACCTTCAGCATTCTAGGCGAGCTTTTATTTTTAAAAGATTTTAGCCTTTGTTTTTAGTGTTTTTAATCTAATTTAAAAAAAAAAAAGAAAAAGAAAAACATCAAAAGAAAGAAAAAATTAATTCAAAAACCAGAAAAGTATGAAATATTACTAAGCACTATCCAAGTCAACGTTAACCGTGCCACATAGGATGATTGGCTTCCGCGTGAGTGATTTTCGACTAAAATTAATCGGATAGGTTCAATTGGTAAAATATGAAAATTTTTAGGATTAACTGGTAAAATTAAAAGGTTTATGACTGAATTGACGAAAGTGACAATTTTCCTAAATCTACTTGTTATATGTATATGAGCACAGGTACCACAGGTGTACATTTATAAGTGAATTGATAGCTTGAAAAAGAGAGAGAGAGTAGATATACTTGCAAAATTCTCTTAACCCTTATTTTGCTATAACTAGACGCCAATAATATAAAAGAGAACAAAAAGACGTCACTTAAGCCCCTAAGTTGGGGTGAAATTGTTACATTACTGTAGTAAGGACTTGTTTGGTCGAATTAAGTTTTTAGTAAATTTAAAAATATTATCTACTTTTGAAAAAAAATTATTCAATTCGATAAGTAAATATGAATCTACATATCAATCTTTTTGTACAACTTGAAAGTTTTGAGTGTTCAGAATTGAAAAAATATCAAAATAGCAGCATCGCAAGATTTGGCCTTTTTTTTTTGACAGCCCATATCCTATTTTTCTGTCATTCGATGTTAGAGTAGAGGTGGTGGACTATGATTGCCCTAGCCCTCTGCATCAAGTTTAAAAGAAAAGAAAGGTGAAAGAGTTGGAGGGAACAACAGGAAAATTTATGGATTGGAAAAATCGAGGAATATTTTTTCTCTTTTCAAAAAAGATATAAAATAATTTTTTTGTAATTTTTAAAATGTGTGTTTTTTTCGATTATATGAGAAACGAAAATATTTTTTATATGACATTAGTTATCTTTTTATGAAGGTACCGAGCATAGCCCTATATGCTCTTTCGTTTATTTTATTTAAATACCTTTGATATGTGCGGTTGAATTGAGTATTCCAAACTTGTCAGGTGTAAAAAGAAGAAGGTAAAAAAAGCAAAGAAAAAGGACAAATGGGAAAAATCACCACGCTGAGGGTATATTTTTTTTTTGGGCCAAACGAGCATCTTCATTTTCATATAGAGAAAGAAGTACATAACTTCAAGATAGAAGCAAATCTACAAAGCATTGAAACGTAAATCAATTTGCTATTGCTTGCAACGACTAAGCCCATTCTTCGAAGACAGATCTGTAGTAGCATCAAAGCTCGTACGGACGGCCTAATCACCGAATTTCGATTATCGGTGATAAATGCGCACACCAAGAAATTCTTTTTTAGCCAACACGGTTTTGCCCAAAAAGGTTAGTGTGCGCCAAAAATGCGAGCAGCCTCCCCAAGCAACCATCACCATAAGTATTCAGCGAAGAAACACAACACCACCAATGGAAGTTGTAAGGAACACAAAATAAATAACGAGAACGTCTTGAAAAAAACCCAAAATACTATTTTAGAAACGGAATAGAATTAGCACCCAAAGTTAGATCTCAGCTCTAGATCGGAAAACGAGAGAACAAGAAAACTGTTCAAAATCTTAAATACCCAATAGTAGCAATTGATCACAAATAGGACAGATAGGTCCGTGCCCCAAATGCAACAACAAAATAAGGAGTAGGGTTAGAACCTAAATACAAGGATACAACGATCTTTGAGAAAGATATAATGAATAGAGAAGAAGGAAAAACAACAAGAAAACAAAGAAAAAGAAAGAACAGCCCTTATAAACTCATGAACCGACCCACGGAAGCAGCTGTTGCAACAACAACGGGGGACAAGTTAACGGGATCTGCAGAAGCACTTGGTGTCAGGTCTGCAAACAAGCCTTACTGTGCACCGGGAGGAGAAAAGTACGGGGCATCCATTTTAAAGAAGAACAGGAACTAGAAGTGGATGGCAGGCAGAACAAGAAACGCAACCAATCGAACGACTTTATGAAGGGATTATACTTAATCCGCCCACGATAACCGCAAACACATATGGACATCAATCTCAGTTAGAGTCCTTCTATTAAATTATATGGTACCTACTCATCTCGCCAATCCAATCAATAAAAGGTGAATAGATATTTCCTTACTAATTCACAGTTTCTCATCTTCCTGGCACATTACAGTCTTCCAGGAATAGTGTATTTAGACTCCGAAACGACTTGGGGTAAACTCAGAGAGATACAGTAGCCGTCACAATTTGAACATTATTCTTTTATGTTTCATTGTTTTCGGGCTCGTGGCTAATTTCCACTTGACAAGCCTGCTACGAAAGATTCTCCCAAAGCCCGACGCATGTTTATCACGTGGGTAGAACTCTTGAACTCGTG
>JAGVVM010007974.1:0-17128 GCA_019149425.1 Psidium friedrichsthalianum | reverse complement strand
TTCCCTTTTTTCCCTCCCTTTCCTCCCCCCTTTTCCCCCTTCTTTTTCTTCCTACCCCCCCCCCTCTTTTTCCTTTTTTTGCCTTTACCCCTTTCTTCTTTCCCCCTTCTTCCCCTCCCCCTTCCTTCCTTCCCCCCCCCCCCCCCCCCCTCCACCCCCCCCTTCCCCTCCCCCTTTTCCACCCCCCCCTCTTCCCCCCCCTTCCTTCCCCCCCCCCCCTCCCCCTTTTCCTTCCCTCCTCCCCCCTCCCCCCCTTCCCCCCCCCCTTCCCCTCCCCCCCTCCCCCTTCCCCCCCCCTTCCCCCCCCCCCCCCCCCCCCTCCCCCCCCCCCCCCCCCCCCCCCCCCCCCCCCCCTCCCCCCCCCCCCCCCCCCCCCCCCCCCCCCCCTCCCCCCCTCCCCCCCCCCCCCCCCCCGCCCCCCCCCCGCCCCTCCCCCCCTTTCCCCCCCCCCCACCCCCCCCCCCCCTTCCCCCCCCCCCCTTCTCCCCCTCCCCCCCCCCCCCGCTCCCCCCTTCCTCCCTCCCTCTCCCTTCCGTCTTCTCCCTTCCCCCCCCCCTTCTCCCCCTTTTTTTTTTTCTTTTTTTCCTCCCCCCCCCCCCTCCCCCCCCTCCCCTTCTTCTTCTCCCCCTCTCCTTCCCTTCCCCCCCCCTTCCCTCTTCTTTTCCTCCCTCCCTCCTCCCACTCATGCGCCGTCCCTGTCACCGTCCTCCTTACCCCCCCCCCCCCCTCTCCCTCTTTCTTCCTCTTGTCTCTCTCCCCCTTCTGTCCCCTGCCGCCTCTCTCCTCGCTGCGCCCCCACCGGAGAATAATTGGGGTTGTGCCATTGTCGATTATCCTGGAAGACACACAAATATACTGTATCCCAATCATTAAACTGGAGCAACACCAACAATTGGCTCAAAAACAAATGCACTACCAAAGCCGTTTGGCTGCAATGCTCGGAGTGAACCCCGAGCGGAAATCCCTCATCATATGATCCAGGACAACGGGGTAGGTGATGACATCATTAACTGCCATGAGATCGACGTGGTTCGCTGGGTCAACGTTGAACAATCCAAGTGGGGTCATCCTCGTATAGCCCACTAGGTGCTGTGTAGGTAATGGTTTGAGTGGTGGAATCATTGTTATATGCCTCTCCTTATTGAAGGCGGTATAGCGTTATCCTAGCTATCCTCATTATAGTCCGACGTTCTCCTAAGCTGGATTGTAACATAATGGAAATTGTTGCAGGCTATCAACTTGTTCATGAAATCAAAGTCAATAGAAGTTATCAAATGCAATAACTTTGTTACTAAAAGAAAATTAATGAAGTAAAGTATAAGTATTTGCATGTACCGCAGAACCCATTGCACCTCCCTACAAGAAATTTACCTCTGTGTGTGTCTTACGGTACCATTCCATATATTGCAAATGATAGAAAGTGGCTCAATTGCATGAACACCATAGACTGTATAGTCATGACGACTGTTCTATATATCAATCCACTGTCTATGTAAATCAACCCAATTCCTTGTAACTGGCCTTAACTCAATATCACGAAAGGTTGTATGATTACAAGGAGGAGTAGGTATTGACTAATGCATACCAAACTGACGAAGTACTCGATCTGTATAATGCCACTTAATGATGTGGGAAAAAAATGAGTGGGACACGAGTCCACCAAAGGTGTTGCCCTGCAGGTAGTATTCTGGAAGAGCCGGAATAATCTCATCGTAAGGCTCCCAAGTAACTCGGGTGGGCGGTCACCAAGTAATCTGTTGGATGCCATTCGCTGGTTTCTATATTACTTATATCTGTAGATGTCATTCTATCAAATTGGTAGCATAAATATGGCAAAGTATGTGTAGGGATCCTTGTGATCTATCGGGCTTGACTCTAACTGCATAAAAAAAAAAGTTACAAATACATATTATATGCACTGGAAAAATTTATGACTCATGAAATGAAAAAAGCAATAGATCACATACCGACTACATGTGGTAAAGGATCACGGTTTCTAATGAATGGGGAGACACAACTGAAGCAATCACATGCCTAAATCCATAAAACATGTACAAGACCACCCGTTTGGTGCGTTGATGGATTGATCACACTATATAGCTCTCGATACAACTACGCACGTGCTGCTGAACCTCAATTGTATGGCGTAGGATCCTCGAGGTGCTCTAGTAGTGTAAGAAAAATCAAACTAACCTTGGTACCTGATTTGTCTAAAAAGATAGATCCTCCAAGCAACTAGAGAATGAATGCCCTAGCATGCTGCAGTATGATAACCTCATTGGCATCGTCAAGAATTATACCAAAGCGTTCTCTCAGCCATCTTAACTTTACTACCGAACCACATAACCTGGGTGGGTAGTCACCAAGTAAATCCTCACAAAGGTTGCCCAATTCCTTTTAGTGGGGCCAGTACTGCAGCTCTATCAATGAGAAGCCCTGTTAGAACCCCGATATCCTGCAGCGTGATCGTGCATTCACCTTCTGGAATAAGAAAAGTGTGAGTCTTGAGCCTCCACCACTCAACCAAAGCTATAATCAAATGCCAATCAACTTACCAAAATCCCATTAAAAAAATCCATAATATCCTAAATTTCGCGGGTATTGTACTATGCAATCATCAAGTTCATCTGCGTGTAGCGTCGATGCATCTCACTGACATCTAAGAACTTGATTCTCATCTATCTGTAAAATGTTACGTTAACCATTAGTAGCAATTTCATTACAATACAGCTATTACAAATGACAAATCAATGCTAAATGGGATAAATTACCTCAGCATCTCATATAGCCTGTGATCTATGTTGAGCCTACTGTGTAAGTAGCGAATCATTCTCAGGTCTTGGCTGATGTAATCCCTATATGCTATGTCTACAAATGGAACATAATAACTTAACAAACATCGCACAATTGTGATATTATAATAGAAAAATTCATATATCTAATTTACATAATTTAGATAACTAATTGAGTATGCAAATCAGATGTATTACATTCGATGTTCACACACTATCTATGTCTAAGAAATTGACAAAAAATAACAATACAGAAATTACCTCAAACTATCGAGTGAAAGCACGCACTAAGTAAGGATAAATGGCCGAGGCAGAGCACGCATCGAGTGAGGAGTTGAAACTGCCAAGAGAGAGCACTAACCAAAAACTTTCTCACTCCTACCGACCTGCTAATGGAAATGGAATGATTGAAGAATGTATCCAAGCCAGAAATCTGAAAACGCAATCTCAAATGAAATGCATAATAGCGAGAGTTCGGCAAATTGAATGAAGTGAAACACAGACCTTTGTAGATCATCTGCATAAAATAGGCGCACAGTAACTTTCATTGTGTGCCTGCTTTATCTAGGCAGGCTATATAAAGCAGGCACAGACGAGGCCTACAAAAAAGCAAGCACCCACGTGGGCACTTGCTTTTTTGCAGGCATCAATTTTTTTTTTTAAAGGTCAAGCACATAATTATGGGCTCTTAGGCACTTGCAGGCACCCATAATTGGGTGCTTGCATTTTATAAGCCCCCATTGTGGGCGCTTGCAATGTAGGCGCCCACATAATTGGCGCCTGCATAAAGCAAGCGCATCAGCTTGATGCAGAGGCGCGACTGCTTTCAGCACGCGACTACTTTTTATATATTTATTTTATATTAATAACATTTATATTTATGTAAGTTTGTAAATATAATTTTTTTCCTTTGAAGCTTATTTTAGAACATAATAATCTATAATTGATTAAAAAATTATTAAGATATATGTAATTTATTTATTTACTATGTTCTTTTTATAACATAATTTATTTTCTACTAAGTAATGAGATCCACTACCACCAATGTGGGCATGGGGCAAACTGTTGCCGTTTCGTTGGACGATGCGATGGCTTCCATTGGTGGACCGACTCTTGATGCTTTAGCCATTAACAAGAAGAACAAAAATAGATGCACGATGAGTCCCATTGGCTTCCGTTGGCGGCCGCAAAAAGACTATGATTAAGGAAAGCAAAAATTATTAAAAAGTTATTAAATTTATTGTAATTTTATCATTTTAGTAATAAATTTTTATTAATTAAATCATAAATCTTTGTATTTGTGCCAATTCAATCCATTCGATCGAAAATTGTTGATATAGATGCCAACCATCCTAGGTGGTACCGTCGGTGCTAAAGTAGACATTATTTTATGAAATTTTTTAATCTTTATTTGTTCTTATTCTTTTGTTTCCATGGATTGGGACCAATAAGGGAGTTGTGACCTTCGCTTGGCCAGAATGGACGAAGGCAGCGACAGGGCAGCAACGGCGGTACCACATAGGACGTCAACGATTTCCAATCGATGGATTGAACTAGAACAAATGCTAACGTTTATAACTCGATTGGCAAAAAAAAAATTAGGACTAAATTGTCATTATTGCAATAGGGTTAGAACTTTGTTGGTAGTTCTCCCTTTGACAAAAGTATATAACTTCAACACTTGATTAAATAAATTAATGTCATGCCCCAAACCCTACAAGCTCGCGACATCCCGCGAAACCGTGCTCGTCTGGCCAATGAGAATGACGGCCCAGGATTCATCATGGCCAAACGACGTACACCAAAACACACCAGTTGAAGCACTACTCAAACCCAGACAAGCACACGAGAGCATGGGGTAGGACAGAGAAGGCACACAGACAATAACAACAACTGCCAATACATATATAAAATCAACAAGCATTAGGAATACAAGGCCATCAAAAGAATACATCACTCGGCTAGTCCTAGGCTCCAAAAGATACATCAGCCTAGAGGCCTACTCCTAGTCAATGTCGCTCCAGTTTGACTGCCAAGGCAGCTTCTTGGGATCAGACTCCTCTTCGTACTCAGGGGATGAAGGCTCGGTATTCATAGGATCGCCCTCATCATGGTCGTCGATCTCCATCTGTTCCTCTGAAGGTAACTGCTTGCTCGGATCAGGGTCAATGACCTCTCCACCAAAAGTGATCGGGCGAGTAAGGAATGGATCGCCTAACTCCTCGATCGGTACATCAAAATCTCGCACAAGGCCCCTAAACTCCAAACCCCTCCTGACCATCCATGCCTCATATCTATGGGGCACCAAAAATGGACCTCCGGGATCAACCCACAAGGTAGTGATATGCCTAGCCTACACTGTACCATCAGCCTCAGCAAAATGTCTCACATCACACTCCACCTCCACGGGGAGTCCAAAGCGAATAGGTGGAATGCTCATCTCTACGGTCGGGGTCTGAAAATGGTGGCAAACAATGACAGTGAGTCGAGGACTCAATAAACTCTCCACTAAGTCTAGCGTAGGATGAGGTACGCTCTCAGGTCGGCCCTAACATGTAGTTCTAGGGTATTCCATCTCACACAGACAATCAAACTCGACAACACCATGACAAGGCACAATTAGACAAGTTCAGGACAGTCGGGCAAACGTACGATCACACAAGACAGTCGTACTATCAGCAATAAAGTCTCATGCAGGCATGCTAAACACAATTATTCATTTTTCATCGCCAGAATTCAACTCGACCCGCGTCAAACGCATCAGGTCTAATGCTCATGCATGTCATGCCTCAATGCTCAATTCTCGGTATCAAAATACCACTCGACCCTCGTTAAACGCATCAAGTCTGACCCGCGTATTGTACGCCTCAGGTTCGTGCCTCAACCGCGTGTGGTACGCCTCAGGTCGGCACCTTATCCCTCCAGCTACCCCGCGTCAAACGCATCAGGGCGCATCTGCCTTATCTCGCCGTTCATCCTGTGTCATATAGGCACCTCAGGACTCTCCTATCCCTCCGCTTTCCCGCGTAAACACGCATCAGGGCCCTCCTCACCATTATCTCGCCGTTTATGCCATGCCACATGTCTCAATTCAATCATTACACACACCGCATGATCATGCTCATCATAAATGACAACGATGTCAAGGTACTCGTACTAGGCATAATAATTTATTCACTGATCAATCCATGAAATATGAGCACACTACGTGGAATACCAATAGACCGTTCATGTGGCATATTTCAAATACCAATTCTCAAATAGACATGAGTCGAAATCATCAATTACGTCAAAATACACATACTTGTCAATCACAAGGTTCAATATGCCAATCTTAAACCAAAATCGCATGCACGAACTTCCGAGTCACACGATTGCTCATAAATACACATAGGACGCCCTCATGATCAGTAACGTATCAACATGAACAATACCTAACCCCCATGAACAGCAACTCTCGAGCCTCGAACGACGCGCTCGTGTAGCGCACTAAGCCTACATATGCGTATTTTAGCCTATTTGTCCCATATCTCTCACTAATCACCCAAATTAGTTCATATATTGCTCAAGATCAACTTCAAACAGCCCGTAACAGTAAAAAGGCGACATGAACAGTAACATTAGGTTCCTAAAATAGCCCCACAACGATCGAGTTTAAACCAGTCTACGATCCTCCTCCAAGTAACATTTTGAACTAACCGAGCACGCTACAAACCTACCAAGTATGTACCAAATTCCTAGGTTAAGCTTAGAGGATTTCTTACTAGAATGAAGTTTGATCGAAGACGACGAAGGCGGAGGACACATGGTGGCCAGTCGGAGCTCACGGCAGAGTAGCGACGACGACGGTGGTCTCTAGTGGTTTTGTGCAAATCGGGGCTGATCAAGGGCTAAACAAAAGGCAAATCAAGCTAGACAACAAGAACATGACATGAATATAAGTTCCCTAGGTCCCCAAGGTCAAGATTATATCAACTCGAATGCAAAACACGAAACTGACTATAGAAAATAGTTTCGACGATGGCGACGAGAACACTCGAACGGAGGCTAAATCTTATCAGAACAAAGTGAAACAAAGTTCTATGAACTCATCTTGGATAAGGCTATGACATATCCAAAAGTCACGAAAATCCAACGGTTGGATCTTCGTCAGTGGCCGATTGAAGTTGGCGGGCAGTAGGAAAATATTGAGAGGAAGAGAGAGGGAGAGCTAGAGAGCAAAATGAGAGGGAGAGGGGGCTGATTTTGGCCAACATGAGGGGGAGGGGAAGGACAGAGAGTGAGTCAACCATGTTTAAAGGGGAAGAGAAAAAAATTTGAAGAGAGAGTGAGTCGGGGTTGGTAGGGGGTGGTTGTACATTGATGGACAACTGATAGATGACGTGACTTAACATGATTAATCTTGAAATGACTAGATTTGATTGATTTGATGGACAAGACATGATTGATTGATGGGACTTCGACGAGACACTTTCTCGAGATTCATGCCAAATGCACTGATGCACGAGCACGAACGAACGCAGACTAATATTCTCACTAAACTGACACGCTCATAAAACCATAATTATAATACCCACGATCTAGGGAGCTTAGCGCAGACTGGGGGCAAACCGATAAAAATCCAACTCACGTCTTACTTCATGACATTCTCAAACTAACTGGTCAACGAGGATTTAACTGCGACGGAATCAAACCTCTATTGTAACATTCATGAGAATTCGATTGTCCAAGATCAAATTCATATCGTGGCCAAATCCATTAAATAATGACCTCGAATCCTCAGACCAACGGGCGACTGTTAGGAGATACGCGTATCGACCTATCAGGTTCACGCACTTTAAGGTCCTAGATAGCATTTCTCCTTCGGTTAGTCAGCTTGAGTTGATCAGGCTCAAGTGAGATTTAACTAGAGCGTATTAATGAAATATATCTATTCTATTTATAAATTCCGAATATGGGTCGAAAATCCAGAATGTCACATTAAACTTTTATGGAATTGATGGAAATAATAGGCAAGTTATATATTTATATTTATAAGAACTTTGAATAAAAATCTTTAAGTGTACTGAAATGGGAGATAGATCCTAAGAAAGTAATTGTATACAATGATTTACAAGTAACCTTTTGTTATGGAAAATTGCTAAATATGAATTTTCAACAATGAAAAGTGAATGTCAAAATATTTAAAATTCATAATTCTAACTCTTTTATTACCTCATAGAACAAGCGACTCCGAATTATTAGTAAGCACATTCAAGGTAACATAGTGTAATGTATCATCACGTAAAGCACCTGAAAGCAGTCAAGCTGAAAATAGTCACGCCTACGTAAAGCAGTCACGTCGAAAGGAGTCGCGCGCTGCATAAGGCAATAGCGCGCTTGCTTTATGCGGCCCCAAAAATAAATTTCTATATAAACAAAAAAAATTATTGCAGGCGCCCAATGCGCCCGTTATGGGCGATTGTATGAGGTGCGCATAATTGGGGGCCTCCACTAATTTTTTTTATTTTATTATAGAAATTTTTTTTGGGGCCTGCATAAAGCAAGCGTGCAATTGCTTTGTGTAGGCACGCGACTACTTTCAACGTGACTTTTTTATGCATGCCGCCTAGAAAAAGCAGTCGTACAGTCAAAGTTACTATGTTACTGCTTTTTGCAGATGATCTGCAAAAAAGGAAAAGCCATTCTACACTTGATTTGCGTAGGTACACAGTGGATTAACTTATTTCATTTAAAGTCTGTGTTTTGCTTCGTGATAATTGCCGAACCCTCACTCTTGCGCATTTCATTGAGATTACGTTTGTCCATTTTTCTGGCTCTGAGACATCCTTCAATTACTCCATTTCCATTAGCCAACCGGTGGGAGCGAAAAAGTTTTCAGTTTTCACTAGCCGAAGAGGTTCATCCTATTAATGCCCAATTCTACTTGAGCTAGGTTGCGCACCATTGTCCCCTATTCAAATTCAAGCCAACATCTTCCTTGCTGAACCTCGTATTGTTGATCCATTCACATCTTGGTTCATGCCAACATCAATTTTTTTCGAACTATTTACTAATTTTTTTTAAAGATTCTATCACGTGGACCTTGTTCATCTCATGGATTAAGTTAGCTGTATGATAAAAAGTGGATTTTCTCATTTTCCCTTCTTTGTTTCTTTCATTGCCGTTATCTTTTCCTTTTCACGTTTCGCAATAAAACATTACCATCCTCTCCAAGTTGTTTTATAGTGTTTATATATTTTGGGACAATGCCCTTTTATGCCAAAAGCCACTGGACAAACTTGACTATTTAGAGGAAATTAAGCGGTTGTTATCATATCGATACCTTTTTATTTGTTATATAATCTTTGGCATTAAGCCAAGTTTGTATAGTCCATTTGGGGAAGCGAAGGCTATCCATTTGCGTAAGAGATCATTAAGAGTTCTCATGCCAGCTTCTTGTTATAGTTTTACAAATTCTATTTAGAGAATGTACCGTCAATTACCATTTTCATGCCATTATTGAATAGTTTCTAAAACAGGATGAGGTCGATTTTTTTGTCAAATCTCTTCTAAGGATATAATTATGTTAAAGCCACAAACAGAATATCCCTAACATGTCCTGCTAGAGCTACTCATTATTTGCAAACTTAGGGAGTAGGATAGGTAGAATTGCAACAATAGAAGGTTTTTTTAATGGCTAAGGGTTACCCTCAATGCCCTCTCGCTTTCTCACTCGGTGCTCTCTCTCGGCGGTTTCAACTCCTCACTTGGTGCATGCTCTCCCTCAACAATTTATCCTTACTTAGTTTGTGCTTCCACTCGACAGTTTGAGATAATTTTTTGTTTTGTTATTTTTTGTCAGTTTCTTAGACATAGATATTTATTTATTTTATTATTATGTATACATGTCCATTTATTTACATTTGTTATGTTATTAATATTCATTTGTTTTTATGTTATTTATTTCATATGTTAAATTCATAGTTATAATGTTAATTTGTTGATGTGTAGAAGAAAATATTTATAAAATTTTAGATGCAAAATAATTTATAATTTCGTTATTTAATAGAATGTCGTCTAGATCTTTTGCGATTGTGCACTGGAGAGGTAGAATAGTATGAAATGAATACGGATATGATTACGAAGGTAGACAATTTGCTATGTTTGAATTTGAAAATATATCCACATTTGATGAGTTACGCGCTACGATATGCGCGAATTGAATATAATGGAAAATCAATATATTCAAAGTCTGATATATAGACAACCGGTTAATACAACTGGTTGTATTATGTATGACGTTTTAAAGGTGCATAATAATTCTACTGTTAAAATGATCCAGCAATTTGTAATTCAGTCTGGTTCTATGGGATTTCTACAGTTTTACGCAACTATAGATGAACACGAAGTGATAAATGATTCAGCTGGGGGAGGTTCTAATGTTGCTGAAGATGATGTTAGTGTGGATGATCAATACGTGGAGTACGATAATAATGATGACAATGATGACAATGATGATGATAATAGTGATAAAGAAGATGATTTTTGGATCGATAGTGATGATAGTAATGAACAAGATGACGAATGTGATGATATGGAGGCTTACTACAACACCCATTGCAGTAATCCCATTTTGCCATTGGCACATCCACCGTCCTATTTGGAGATTAACTTTGATATGATGCAAGTAGATACAAGAGGTAAGCTGGGCCGTGTGCTATTTGATTCTTCAAAAGAATTTGATGTTGGGATATTATTTTCATCATGCGACACAGTGCAGTTGGCTGCGAAAGAGTATTCTTTGAGAAGAAATCATCACTTTCACAATGATGAGACAAAAAAGGCACTATATGCGATAAAGTGTGGTAATCCAAATGAACCGTGTCGTTGGAGGCTTCGTGCAATTAAAAATGTGGGTACCAGGTTATAAAAAATAACTAAGTACAGTAGAAAACATACATGTAGTAATCCTCAAATATGAAGAGATCATCGGCACCTTGATCAGAAATACCTCTACAGTTAAATAGAAGCAATGGTTGCCGCCCATTCAGTATGAAAATTAAGCCCCTAATGGCCGAGATTAAAGACAAGGTGGGTTTTGAACCTACTTATTGTAAAACCTGGGTAGCTAAATAAATGGCGATTGCTAAAACTTTTGAAAGATGGGCTAAGTTATACGGTTAGTTGAGAAAGTATATGAATATAATGCAGTTAATGAATCCAGTTTTTCATTTTGTGATTGATGATGATATGAACATGGATCACAGTTACAAGGTCTTCAATAGGATGTTCTGGACTTATAAAACTTATAAACTGACAATTGAATGCTTCAAAAGTTGTCGTCCTATAATTTTTTTCATGGAACTTTTTTGTACGGAAAATATTAAGGAACGCTCCTTTGTGCGGCCTCATTTGATGGGAACAATTATATATTTTCATTGACATTTGCTGTGGTCGATCGGGAGAATGTTGACGGTTGGATTTGGTCTATGGATTTGTTGCAAAGATATGTAATTAGTAGGGAAAATATTTGTGTAATATCAGATAGGCATGTCGGGATTCAAAAAGTAACGGAGAAAAAGGGTGGCGTCAGCCGTATGGCCATTATAGATATTGCATTCGGCATTTTGATAGTAACTATAATAAACACTTCAAAAATGTTGAAGGGAAAAAAAAACTTGTTGAGATGGTAGGTAAATTTTTGAATTTACCGGTGATATTTAAAAAAATGTTTTCATAAATTTGTTTGACAAGTACTTATTATTGTTGTTATGTACAGCTTACAAGAATTAACAGAAGAAGCTCTTACACATCATGCGCCGAATTAGAGATTGGGATCCACAAACAGTTGAATGGTGTGATCACATTTCAAGGAAGAAATGAACGAAGGCTTTTAATGATGAAGGAAGGAGATATGGAGCGATGACAACAAATTTATTTGAATCATTTAATGGGATGCTGAAGAGTTTTCATGCTTTGCCAATAACAGTTATGGTGAATAAGATATTATATTAGCTGGTCTGCTATTTTGACACCAAAAGAACGACATATATGAGGTAGAAAAACAACAAATACATATATACTCAATTTGCGAGTGACACGCTCGGGCAAAACAGTGAAGCTACAAAGAGGCATGAAGTGACACGGTTCGACTCTGATAGATGAGTTTTTGAAGTGAAAATCGAATTTAATAGATCCAGAGGAACAGGGGGCCACAAATAGATAGTTCGCCTATACAAGCGAACGTGCACATGTGAGAAATTTCAAGATCTAAAACTTTCATATTACCACGTAATTACAGCATTTCAAATAATTGAAATTGATTACAATGCGTACGTTGATAAATTCTATACATTATATAGAACACTTCAGTGTTATCAATACATGTTCCATCCTTAGGTGTCAATGGGCTGAGTCTAATATAGACCCAACCTAACCTGAAACCAAATAGCTCCAAGTTTGGCTCGGCCAGGGCCGGCTCGAGACTCGAATCATAGATAGTATTTTTTTGGGTTTTGTTATTATTATTATTATTTTGAATTAAAAAAATCGAGTCCCTTCCCTCCCTCCACAGTTGGGTTGGTTGTATTCCATGATTTGGCATCACTACGTGTCATTATTGGTTTGGGAGTGTGGGATGATTAGTGAATGGCTTGGTCAAAGATGGGATTTTTGCAGAAAAATTGGCTTACAAGCCACTCCGTTGGCTTGGTTGTATTCCACGATTTGACATCACTACGTGTCATTATTGGTTTGGGAGTGTGGGATGATTAGTGAATGGTTCGGTCAAAGATGAGATGTTTGCAGAAAAATTGGCTTACAAGCCACTCTACTGCTCCACCTTTGCTACAGTCGTTTCTCTTCCTCCGAAGCAAAGCTCGAGAACCACCCTCAGTTGCGACCACAAAACACACACTAGCACCGCCCTTGGCTACGACCAGATGGTTGCCGGTGAAAAGAAGGATGGAATTGTCCATTTCGTTCACGGGCCATCTGGGTGGGTCGTTCCCTCGATGCTCGACCAGATCCCCATGTGCACACTCTTCTAAACTTCGAGAAAAAAACCATCATCACGGCCTTAACAATCGATCTGGTTTGGGTCGACTCCGTCTGAGTCCAACCGCGACGTGGGGGGCGATTTTAGATCATCAGAGAAGATGAGGAACAATAGCAACAACAACGACGACGACAACGACAACCCTTACAAGAAGAAGAAGCAATAGCAAATTCTCAAGCAGCCTAGAGAACAAAGCACACGCATGAGAGAGAGAGAGAGAGAGAGAGAGAGAGAGAGAGAGAGGAGAGAGAGAGAGAGTCATGGTCGATGGTGTTTTAGGATTGCCGTGAAATCATAGTTTTCATCTAAGATCGAGGCTGCAATGAAGGAGGAAGGGCTGGAGGTGAAGTCAAAGGAGCGGATCTAGGGAGCATGCTGTTCTGCGAAAGTTTCAACAAGTACCGGTACTGTTTCAGAACAGTAATTGTTACTGTTCTAAAATAGCACCAAGGCCCGACCCAAAAATTGCCTAAATTTTGGGGTCGATTTGGGTCAGACTGGATGGGGTCGAGCCAGCGTGGGCCTTTTTGACAGCCCTAGTTCCATCCATTGGAGAATCCTACTTATTGGCTTGAACCTGACGAGCTGTCATTAGTGTCAAACCGGAACCGAATTAGGAAGAAAGGAAGGCCCCGTGCATCATGGATATGAAATGAGATGAAATAGAGAACACGGAGCAGTAGCACTGCGCGAAATCATTGCACATGTGACATTCTGAAATTCGACCCTTTTTCGGAATTTGAATATAGAATGGTTATTTCATAGAGGCGCTATAAATGGATCTTACTCGAAACTGATCACTTCGGGATAATTAACCAAAAGGGAAAGGCTAGCAATGAATATAAGCACGTGGACCAAATGGTCGATACGAGTGACTCCTAAAAGCCACCCGTTAGTTTGAGAATTTATTTAAAGTTGTCATCTTATGAATGAGGCCGCGAATTGAGTTCCGGAATAGGACAATCGACTCTCATGAGTGTCACAGTTGTGAATTTGGACCTTGCCTTGAAAGGCAAAAAATGGGCAGATGGATCTCGGAATGCCTAGTGAAAAAGGGAAAAATTAGAAATTTCTATCTTGCCCCTGGTTTGAGCTAGAATCCATGGCATGAGGGTAAGAATATTTTTAGAGAGGCTAGAAAAATTTTACGACGAAATCCGAAGTTATTTTCCGATCGCAATTGAGCCAAATCATCACCGATTGAGCCCTACCGGTCCTGAAATTTCACGAATTTCGAGAATGTCTCGTCGGTAATCTTTTTGACCAATTTGACCAGCTTTGACCGGAAAATAATTGAGGCCCAAGCTTTATCAGTTCAAATTTCACTGATAGTCCAAAAATCAGTCAATTCGATAGCTTTATGTCGCTTTCGGTGAATAGTCATCGGCAATAATTATCCTTAGGATATTTTTTTCGGTCAAAGTACTCTCTCTCTCCTCCATAATTTTTAGAACACTCTCTCTCCTCTCTCTCTTTCTCTCTCTAAATTCGGATCTCTCTCTCTCGCGGCCCAGTTTTCTGGCCTCAACTTCAATCGGCCATCGACGGAAATCCGACCGTTGGATCATCGTGATTTTTGGGTATGTTTTAGTTCAATGTCATGTGGTTCTATTCCAACTTGAATCACTTCGATCCGAGGTCGTTTGGCCTTTCGAATCGGCTTTGACATTTCGGTCGACGAATTTATTTTTGATTTCCAGATTTTGGATTTTGGTTCCCGTTGATATATATCAACCCCGGCCGTCCCTAGAACCCATATTCATGTCATAATATTGTTTTTCAGCTCGATTCGGTCTTGTTTTAGCCCTTGAACAGCCCCGGTTCAAACTAAATCCCCCGGAATCCGCCGTCATCGTCGTTGTCGCCGGTCATCGCCGCACCCTCAGCCCTGTTTTGACTTCGTTTAGGTAAGTTAAACCTCTAGACTTCGCTCATGATGTTAGACTTGCCATGGATTAGCTCTAGGGACCGATTCGTGGTAAATCGGTTTAGGAAAATTGGCCGTAATCGGCGTATTTGATGGAAATCAATTTCTGTGGACTTTGAATGGGCTGTGGATTGATGAAATGTTGTTGTCCATGCTTGAATAATGCTGTTGATGGTGGTTGGTGTGGTTTCCGCGAGGTTCGGGTACCGAAAAATGGATTTTCGAGATATTTAGAGCAAAAACGGGCCAAATAGTGTTTTGAAATTACTGTTCACGACCCACGAACACTATTCACGTGCTGTCCAATTTGATTTTGGTTTGAAAACAACAAGTTTTGTGGGTTCCATGTGGTTCGAATACCGAAAAATGGGTTTATGGAGCATTTTATGCAAAACCGGGCCCGAGCAATATTTTATCTTACTATTTCAAATATTTGGGGCCCGTGTTCGTATTCAAAATAATATTTGGAGATATTCCATGAACACTTGAAAATAACTATTTGGGTCATTTTTTGTTCCCATGTGAGAAATTGGGCATTTTTGATAAAATTGGGCACGTGAAAGAAATTAATTGGTTTGGCCATTATGTCGGCCATCTGAATTCAAATAATTGGGCACGTGTTTTAAGTTTTGGCCTAACGTACTTGGCCAAGGTTTTTGCCCAATTGAAACTGGCATTGTTTCGTATGCCTGATTGAAACATTTGGACTTGTATTTGAAATGTGGCCTAACGTGCTTGGCCGATGATTTCTGTCCAAATGAATTTAAAAAGGGGTTTTACTGCCTGAAAGGCGAATGCGACGATTTTCGCATGTTTGATTCATATCATTGTGACTTGGCGTAAAATATAGCCATGAAGTCACTTGGCATAAAATGTAGCCATAGAGGCGTAACATGGAGCTTCAGAGGCGGAAAACGTAGCCTCGTGCGCCCTGAAGCGTTTGACACGGGGTGGCTGGAGTAATAAGGTGCCAACCTGAGGCGTCCCATATGGGGGTTGCGGCACGGACCTGATGCGCCTATATGACGTGGGTCAAATTGGCTGTTAAGTCGAGGCTCAAAATTGAGCGTGCATGCATATGTATTTGCATTGATTGTCCTGGATTGGACGTGGTTTCAAAGTGAAAGTTTAATTGCCTTTGTTGAGCTATTAACTGGTCGTGTCATTTCTGTGTTATCTGAATTATTTATGGTCCTGGATTGGGCTTGTTAAAATGCTTTATATGCTTGGCCACCCTGTGGCGACTTTTCTAAATTTGAACTGCTTTTTTGGCAATGGAATTTGGCCCAGTGATTTTGAGTACCTGAGTTGGGACCTGAGAGTTTGGTCTAGGTTTGTTTAGCATCTTAAGGAGGGGATTAGGGGTTAGCTTGCTGAGATTTGTTCTCATAGGTGATTTCCCTGCTTTCAGAACCCCGAGCCCCGCAATGAGTGCGATATGGATAAGACAGGGGATCCAGAAGAAAATCGAGATTGCAACGCAATCATTTTTGGAACCAGAAGGAAGGATATAAATAAGATACAAGAGTACCGTATGAGTAAATATGGGAGGAAGGCAGTGGCAACCCCACATGTATATAGCCTGGATGTATGGAGTAGTTTGACTGAAGTTTTGATGTATAGGCGATGTCATCGTATTGGTTGTATGTGAATATTGTATATGAAATGTAATATAAGGCTTGACTTGCTATAAAGGTTTAATTGTCTTTTTATCTATCCCTCTTTGTACAATGGATTGAAGGAACTCGTTTCCGTTACCTAAGGAACTCTGAGGTCGTTTGATTACAACGAGTTTCCTGGGCCGTCGTGTTTGTCGACCATTCGACCATACGGGTATGACAGGGATGTCGCGTGGCTCGTGGGTTCGGGGCGCGACATCCAGAAGTTTTGGTATCAGAGCAAGGTTAGCTCGTTCCAATGAGGATTTGAGATTTGGAGTGATAAGGCTGATGGATATTGGGGTAGATAGATAGAGAGACTATGAACTTTGGGTTGGTTAAGAGACGCTTTTGTATAATGTTGTTTGGCACAAGTGGCTGTTAAGTAAAATAACTATGCTAGTTAGCCTATATTGCTATTGTTATATATAGCTGCTTAACCTACTGCTTGGATTAGTAAAGCCCGTACATTGGACTGAGTCTCGTTCCTCGGTGAAATTATAGCAGGTCTCAGTGAGAAAGTTTTAGGAGCATGAGCGGTAGAGGTAGAAGAGGAAGAGGTTCTGGAGCGTCTAGCTCGCAGGCTGGAGCTGCCGAGAACCCAGAAGTTGCTCAAGCTGCTGAACGCCCAAGGGCTGCAAAAAATCCTCGAATGGAAGGGGTTATGAGAGCCCTAGAGGAAATTGGGAATTTGATGGGCAGACAGGCAGAA
>JAGVVM010007973.1:0-24424 GCA_019149425.1 Psidium friedrichsthalianum | reverse complement strand
AGACCCTTCTGATTCAACAAAAGAAAAAGTGAAAAAGGTAAAAAAGCATCATCAATCAAATTGAATAGCCTTGCACCAGCTTTGAGAATCTTTTGCTGTGTTTGCGTCCTTTGATTTTCCTTCAATAGTTAATGCCCAGGCTAGGGCTTGCGAGGGCTCCCCTCACCGTCAGCCGTGAGGCTGGCCCTCCCCTGGCAGTGCAAGACGAGCCCTCGCAGCTGTAGGCGAGGCAGCTGGCGAGGGGAGAGAAAAAAGGGCAAAGGAAAGAAAAAAGGAAAAAGAAAAAAAGGGGAGGAAATAAATTAGAAAATGTAAAAAGACCAAAAAAATCCTTTTCAACCCCTTTTTTTTAAACAAAGAAAGCACTTGAGGCCTTTATTTGAAATAAGGTTCAAGCCCTTCTTTGGAAAATTAAGGCATTTGGGGCTTTTTCTGTAATTTTTCCTGGAAAGAAAAGCCAAAGTCTCATATTCCATTCCACGCGCAATCTTTTTTAGCCAAAGCCCATTTTGACCTTCTTTTAGACAATAATGGTTAGACGCCCTTAGAGTCTACTAAAAAGATTCTTCTATAAAGTAATGCTACGCGTGTAAAGACTTTATTAAAAAGTTTCGACTGTACGATATCTCGGTGTATATATATAAAGAGTAAACTATCGTATACTTATACCAACACAAAGAAAAGAAGACAAACTATTATACACGTTCAACCCACGATAATTAATTGTTTCTCATAGGAAAAAGTGCTCACTTGAAATCTAATTTCCGTTCCTTGCAATATCATGCTTGCTTGGAAAAAGCCTATGTGTATTTTGAAGATAACAAAATATTATGCGTGGGATAATATTAATATTTGAGCGGGTAAACAAATATCGTCTTCACAAACAGGTTCAAATGGCGATGATGTTAACACCAAGACGTTTGTGCTAGTAGGCAACTCTCTTTTTCAACGAATGGAGAATAGGAGAACACCAAATAGAAGGAGAACAACCTTGTAACATGAGTGCACAATATGCTCGGAAGGACCTAAGCGCGAGAGGTTGACAGATAGGGGATGTGGTATGATAGTCAAATCTAGACGGACTGCATCATAGATGTAAAGTTCCCATGCGGACGGAGTGGGCACTACTTCACGTATCTGAAAACGAAGACCCAACTCTATACCAATTTGACTCAAATGGCAATTGGTCATTTTTGGAGCCAATGTTAAGACCTTGAAATGAACAGCAAAACTTTTTTGGAGAAGTCAGATGGGATGTCTCGTTTTTGGCTAAGTAAAAGAAGTGTCAGGCAAGTTCGTGGGGGGACAATTTGGTCTATTTTGACTTAGTGGAAGTCTCCAACATGGGGAGAAAGTTTGGAGGGCTAGATAGATGCATCAAAGCGAGAGTTGAAGGGTGGCCGAGGAGATCAGAGCTCTCTCAAACTTGTCCTTGCTTCTTTTTTCGTGTGTGTGTGGGTGTGTTTTTTTATTTTCTGGAATTGTCATTGTGATTGTAAAATCGGAGAGTAAACACAGTCAAAGGCTTTAAGGATTACATTAGAGTATTTCAACTTTCTAATTGGGATGTTAGAGCTTGGAGAATTAGGTAAGGTTGATTGAAACAGTCGAAGCACTATAGATTGATTTGCAAACTGTCCGATCCCTTCTTCCTTTTACATTTCCATTGCTAGAAAGTATTTGCTTGGCATTGCATATCTGGTCTACAGATATTGTTCCATCCTCCACACGTCGATTTGCACCAAAAAAAATCTTAAAATCCCTACCACAACAAAATCTACCATCCTCTTGGCTGTTGAGTTCGGTCGATTTCAATGCTCAGAACTAATAATAAATGCATGTACTTACTTGATATCAAACCACTATGTCATGTAACGTATCAGTTTCATATAAATAATAACCCTCCTCGATGGATTTTTTTTATCCGATTCTATTACATCATATCCTATTGTACTATACAAGTAATATTGTGCACGTGATATGTCATGTACATGTAACGAAATCCTATTTCTTGCTTACGTATCCCCACCTCACTCCTCTCCAAGGTCATCAGGGGTTTGCCAATATGGAGATTCGAACTCCTACCCCTCTTTTCTCAAATAGGAAGAGTGGCGGCCGGGGCAGTTGTTATCTTTCTCGTTGGAAAGAACTTGTGCTTTACTTCACGCCACGTCACGAGATTTGATCCACGCATTGATTTGATTTTACATCGAACAGTATATGCCATAGAAGAGCTTGAAAATTGCAGGCCTTGCTATTATCATACTGACACAAAGACGGCGACATCGATGCTTCCGCTTTCGAAGGCGACATTATGAGTTTCCGTCCCCGTCCCTAGACCAGAAAGGTCACCACAACCCTAGCTTTTGGACTATTAGACGGGTTGCTTAATGTCCTGATGAATACGATAGACAACTAGATGTTGGCCGGTTTTTTGCTTTGTCTAATCTTGGCATCGCAATATTATCTGCGTGCCCTCTTGTCCAAGCAATGCAGCCATTTATCTCGAGACAAGATGCTTAATTAACTTACTAATCTATATCCAATGGTTAATTATACTAGGACTTTTTTGAGTATACTACTACCGAAAAAAATTACTTCCTTAAACAATGCTAGTCAAACTGTCGGTTTGTGCACTTCACTTAAAATGTATCGATAAATCGGTCCAAATACTCTGTACATAGGCAAATCACTTCAATTTAGTGACGTACCCGTGTCTCCAGCATGAACAGAATAGTATTACATGTAATTGCTTCAAAGTTGTTTGCCTTGAAAATTGATTTACATCAAAATGATGTGATTGTAGAACTAAAAAGAAGAAAATAAATAGATAAATAAACAATCTGTTTTTGTATGCATTTTGTCTAGGAACATGTTAGTTTCAATAGAAATATCTATATTATAAGGTGAATACTGAATAGGTATGTCTTAATCATGTTCTTATGCTGTTTTATTTTTGAAAGATAGAATATTCCAAAATCTGAGATCCAATTTGTTTAAGAAGAAAAAATAACATCACAAAAAGAAATAAAAATGACAAGTTCATATATCAAATTAGCTAATTAATAAGTTATCATCCATATATCAAAGTGTAAAATGAAAATTCTGATACCCTGTTATTTCATATTTTTGGAGGTAAATAGACGACTAGAATTATACCAAGTGAGTACTATGGTTTGCAATTCGCAAATCTTGTAATATAATTATAAATAACTAGAAATATAATTGTTTTGTTAGTTGATGACAAGGTCACATTAGCGGATTTCAGGCTTTATAAATAAACTCAAAGGTTACATTGGTCAATTTGGGGTTTTATACATGAAACACAAATTTGAACCAATTACTGATAATATGAGATGATGGGCTTGCCAACCAGCCAAACTTTTATGTGCATCAAAAGATTGAACGATTATTGTACATTTTGATTGTTTGAGCTAAATGGCTTGAAGATTTATTTTGGACAAGCTTGGAAAAGATTATTTAGCTATAAAGCACGACCTGCCCAGTTGAGCCTAGCCAAGTTTGGTAGGGTGGGCACAAGTCTTAAACGGTAATATCGAATGCAAATGTCGATCTGGCCAAGTCTAAAATTACCTGAAGAAGGGCCTAAGTACAAAAAAATGACGACTTTTAGAATTTAAATAAGCGAAATGAAATTTTTAGGCCTAAAAGTGCACAAAATTGACGAGCTTTCAAATTAGGTCTAAAGTGCGTGATAATTTTTTCTATTATTAATGAAGCTAGGCCTTTAGGCCCGACTTGGCTGGAGACCTTCCAATTGTACCCTTCCAAAAATCGATGCCTTAAAATGAGCGAGTTGAGTCACATTCCCCTCTCACACCAACCCCCGCCCCGCCCCCACACCCCAACGAGCTAGCCCTAGTTCTCTTCTCTCCCTCTACCTTCGTAAGGCTTTCTTCTTCAACCTCTATAGAGGAAGGTTTTGGTTAGATCTATCCCTCCCACTCCCTCCCCTTCTTCTTAGGTTATTTTGGTTCTCTATCTCCTTTTCTTGTTTTCCTCTCGTTTGGGAGCTTTTCTCTTCCGATTTAATCTAGATTTAGAAGGTTCTCTCACTCATTTTTGAAAGATTTCTATCTCGATCTAGTCTAAATTTGAGATTTTTCGTGTGTATGTTTTTTGGGGTTTCGCTTTCCTCGGATTTCGTTGGTGAGGAAATTTAGTTTTGAATGGAATCAAAGGAGTTTCGTGAAGGCTTTGCTCTAACATGTGTCAGATCTATGTTTTTTTTAACTTTTTTATTCTACTCGGTGATGGTACTCGGGATGCCAAGTATAGGCGCGCACTGCTTAAAGGTTAAGCCATAACATCATATGGAGTTGGAGATCTTGGTATATGTTTATTACTGAAGACAGATTCGGTGATTGGCCGCCGATTCTGGTGTGAAGAAGTCATAGATGTGTTCATTGAGCATGTAACCTTTAATCTCATTATGATGATTTCTCTTGTTATTCTAAACTTATTATGTTTTGAAGTTATTTGCGATGGTTTGAAATTGTGCTTTTTGAACTGAGATGTTTCTCTCTTGTATTTCGATGGAGAAATTGAATGAAATGTTATTTTGACCAAAAAAAAAAAAATAACGAGTCTACAAATATTGAGAATTTGCTTCCTTCTTTTGGGGGTGAAAGATCTCTTTTAGGATCTAGGACTTATTTAGTTTTGCTAGACTTGAAAGTCTTCTATGTGCCTCTCGATTATTCTGATATATAAATGATATCTTTCTTTCGATAAAAAATAAATAAAAATTGATGGGCAGCTCACTAATTTGTCCTCTATGTTGAAAGGCTAAAATGCCTACGCCCGTATTAAATTAGAGGCCGACGAGTTGAAATTAGTTGTCCCCCTCGCGTCTGAATTTTTCCAACCCTTAATTTAAAATAATTTCCCCAAAATTGGCATCATATGGACATTACATCTCCGGGCCACCGCATAAATAATTAGGCCCTCATTATGTCAAAACAATTACATATGTCTGTCTAATAAGGTCAGTGCCATCCGACCAAAAAAAAAAGGTCAGTGCCAGCCGGATGATAAAAAATTACTTTTCAAAGCTAGTCATCATATTACTTTTTCAACAAAAACAAAATCCTTTCATCTCATCTTAACCAAAAATCTTATGGGAATGTCAAATTGAAACAAGTTTACCCAATCTGATTGAAAGTCTAAGCCATCGTATGCCAGCCTTTACAATCAATATGATGTGGAGTTGCGGATGATGCTGTAATTTGAAGCTTTTCTGAAGTATTTCAGTTATAAATTCGCGAGTTAAAAATGTGCTTAATCTATAGAGAATATATCGTTTTTTATTTTGGATTTTTCCTCTAAAAGTAGTCCTACATACTTTTAGAACGATCTATATAGAAAATGTGGATGCTGAATTGTTGCATGTGGTGGAATTAGTCTTGAGCATCAATCAGATTGTGCACCCTTGTAAAGGTAGAAATCAAACGTTAGTTTATTCAAATTGACATTTTCCCAAGATTTCTTATAGAGATGCGGCGAATGAAATTAAGTTTGTTAGTAAAATAAACAAATTGAGGACTAGTTTTATAACTAAAACAAAGTACAAGAATTATAATGGAACATCCTTAGAAAGTACAAGAATCACGAGCGTAACTTTTAGTTTAAAACTTTCGTAGCGTAGGCACCGTGTATCGATTTTCGGTGCTGATTTAGTATATTGCGTCCGCATTTAGAAAGAAATTTAATTCTTAGCTTCGAATTGTCTCCAGAGATATGTTGGGAGACTTTAATATGCCAGAAATATAGTAGAGAGACTAAAACTGAAATAGCGTAACGGTACGAGGACTGAATTTTGCGATTTCCCCTTCATATTATCGGCACAAGCCCATTACACGTACGCTTTGATCCAGCCGCTTTATAGTTAGTCGCAAAAGCAATATAGGCTTTGGCTGGAAACTGCATTAGTTATATCAGACAAGATCCGATTAGCGAACGTGAGATAGCTTTAAAATCGATGTACAAGTATGATTAACTTCACTTGACAAGTTCAGGAAAGCCCAACAGTGCACGAATACCGAACATCAACTCCCATTGCGAAGTTAAATAACTTTCTGCAAAGGATAAAAAGAGCAAGTAGTTGGCCACCGGTGGCTAGATCGAAAATGGTCTGGACATGAAAATTGCAGCAGAAAGGTCTAGACATCGGCGTGGTTCCTTTTCTTTTTCTTAAGTAAAAACCTCTCCCTCTCTAAATTGTTCGCCACTTTCCCTTCCTTTGCCATGAGTTTCAATGACCGGCCCCCACCATGGAGAACGTGAGTTCTCTCGCCATCAACCCTCTCTGACTTCTTCT
Source organism: Psidium friedrichsthalianum (assembly GCA_019149425.1). NCBI lineage: Eukaryota > Viridiplantae > Streptophyta > Magnoliopsida > Myrtales > Myrtaceae > Psidium > Psidium friedrichsthalianum. The sequence continues at coordinate 18,084 of JAGVVM010007973.1, read as the reverse complement.
TCTTCCTCTTCTCTTTTCCTTCTCAAATATGCCGTGTATTGAATTTTTTGTGTTGGCCTCCTCTGGCGTGTGAGCATTGTGCATTATTTATAGCAAAACAACTAGGGTTTCGTTCAACCAAAAGGTTAATCTTCAGCTCATCTTTCAAAACATCCTTATCTTTTATTTGAACACAATCAAGACCATAAGGATTATTTTAAATTGAAATGAATAATGCAGACCTCCGAGTCCTGCATCTCGCGTGCGTATATAGCCATATCACATCCATGGGCTTGATCAAATTTTCAAACGACATGGACTCAATTTTGATCGATTTTGACAAGGTCCATAAATCCTATTTTCCCTGCAAATTTCGGACACCATGTCCCCTCCGTGGGCCTACCAAATTTCTGATGAGTTCTTAGTCAATCCGAATGTCCATTTTAGGTTTGCTTCCACAGCCAGTCCAAATAAATGCAAATGCGAACTATGCTAAAATAAAACATGAAAACCAAATGGATTATTTTTTTTAGTAGGAAATAAGTTAATTCCTGATTTTTATGCAAGATAAATGATTTAAAAGAAAAATAAAAATTTATGTGTTAACAACCTCTGCAAAACTCAAGACCATTGTCTATTCTAAGATACTTTATCTTCTTGCCAGTTTTGATTTTCAATGAACATTTTTCACTTCTTGAACGTATCAAAAACATTACTTTTACGCTTCAAGAAATAAACCCAGACTTTCCTCGAAAAGTCATAAATACAGGTCAGAAGAGAAACTGCACTATCTTTAGATGTAACCTATGTAGGTCCCCACAAATTAGAGTGAATATATTCAATTGTGCCCTTCGTTGAGTGCACTCCAATACTAAAACTAACTCTGCACTATTTCTCGTAAACACAATACTAAAAAAAATCAAGTGAAACGATATGCTCCCCATAATGTAAACCACGTTTACTCAAGATAATCATTCCTCTTTTACTCATGTGGCCCAACCACATATGCCACAATCTTAATTTATTAGAATCCGAAGAGGATAATATATTTTAAAGAACCCACAATAGTACTTTCCTGCAGAACATATAGATCATTCTTCTTTCTACCTCTCATCACAATTTAGGAACCCTTTGAAATTTTCAAAACTCCACCTCCACCAGTATAGATACATCTAGTGGAATCCAAACTGCTCAACGAAATAAGGTTCTTCTTCAAATTTGGGATGTGCCTAACATTTATCAAAATTCTTACTATATTGTTATGACAAGTGATCTGCACAGTACCAAACCCACAATCTTGTAAACTGCATTGTTGCCTATCAAAACTAAACCACCATTGATTTTTTCATATGTGTAGAACCAATCTCTATTTGGGCCATATGGTATGAACATGCCGAATCCAAAATCTATTCATTGTCTACACAACAATCCGAAGACAAAACAGTAAGAATGCTGCCTGCATTAGCAACATCATTGTTCTTTACCAAATTAGTCGAATCAGAACTCTCTATCGACTTCCCCCTTAGCCTTAAGTAAAGGATGCTCATTTTTTACAATGTCAGAATTTGTTATAATAGTAACATTTAATTTTTCTCTTGTCCTAGTCTAACCTAGACTTCGAAGGCCTTTTATTATTATTGCGTCTATCTCAATGATTTGGCCTTCCCCCAACAACTAAACCATCAGCTTTATCTGCACTACTAATTACTTTCAACTTTGTACGCATCTTCGTAGAATTTAGCGAGGCCTTCACATCCTCAAGGATCATGGATTCTCTTCCATACAATATAGAATTCAGAAAATTCTCATACGAGCTTAGTAGCGGGTATAACACAATTATGGTTGATCTTCATCCTCTAATTTCAAATCTAGATTTTTCATATCTATTACGATTTTATTAAATTAATCTAGTTATTCTTATATAGGAGTACATTCTTGCATTTTTAGCATGTAAAAACTCTGCTTCACGAATAATCTCATTGTAAGAGATTTTGTCATATAGGTGCTCTCTAGCTTTTGCTACAATCCTAAAACCATTTTTTCATCAGCGACCTCACGAAGCACATTGTTGGACAATGATAATTGGATGGTGCTATGCGCCCTCTCTTCCATCTCCTCGATCTCTGTCGTAGTCATGTTGTCGAGGTAATTCCCATCCAAGGCTCGAACCGAATATTCTCGATGCAACTAAGCCTTCATCTTGATCCTCCATAGCCCAAAATTGTTTTGGCTATCGAAGGTTGTCACTTCAAACTTGATAGATGCTATCTCGAACAAAAGACCGAAATTCCTTTGCTCCGATACCAGTTTGTTTCGAAAAAATGCCAAGAGGTGCATAAATTACAGTACAAATAGTGAAGGATGAAAGCAAATAAAAACGCATGAGACACGATATACATGAAAAACTCAAAATAGAAAAAACCACGGAGAAAGAGGAGTTTCACTATATTCAAAAATCAAGTACCAAAGTACAATTCATAGATCTAAAGATCTCATAAGAAGAAGTGAAGAACAAAGCAAAAGAAGCAAAAGCAAGCATTACAATATAATATGCAACATATCATTTTTATAATCCCTTCTAAAAAACCCTAAAATAAAGTGCATGGTCCAAAATACCCTTATCTCTAATTTGAAAGTCAAAACTCAACCTCCTCCAACCAATCTTCTGATTGGTGGGTTACATGTACTGGCATTACCCATATTTATTATAGTTAAGTTTGCAAGCTAGTGATTAATTACTTATTGCACGTCGAAGATGGAGGAACATATAACCCTCGCTTGGACACTTTCTTCCTTTGGCACGAACAAAAAAACCTTTTTACAGGACCCACTCTCGTGACCATCACTGTAGGAATAGAGGCCAAAACCATGAAGAAGATGGAAGAGAGGGTGTCACGTTCGGAGGATTGTCGTTTTGGATTAATGGCAGCTTGTCTTGGCCTTAATCGTGAAACCCTCGTGGCCTAACATCATCCGTCTCACGGCCCATGTCTGACGATTCGAGGAGCTTTGTGAGCCATTCAGCTCGGCAGGGGGTATAATCGAGTTGACTGGAGCAGATACCGTCGCAAGCTTGAACCTCGACTACAGTTCAGCAGGCGCAGATACCGTCCCAAGCTTGAACCTCGACTACAGTTCAGCAGGCGAGTCGAGTGGAGCAGATACCGTCCCAAGCTTGAACCTCGACTACAGTTCAGCAGGCGAGTCGAGTGGAGCAGATACCGTCCCAAGCTTGAACCTCGACTATGCAAGTCGAGGTTCAAGCTCGGGACGATATCAGCTACACTGGACTTGCAGATAGCATCCCAAGCTTGAACCTCGACTTGCATATTCGATAGTCGACCTAGACTCAACTTGGGCAGAGATTTTAAAAAAAAAAAAACAATTTTTGTAGTCGAGATACTTGAGCTCGACTCAAACAAAAGTTCGAAACACCCTTCTGGCTCTACTGGAATTTTTCCCCCTCCAACGTATCCGCGACTTTTTTGGGGAATCGTGGTGTCATCGGGTCGAGTGAAGCTGATATAACATGAAGCTCAACTAGCATCCTCAGTGCTAGATTCGATATCAAATTGACTAGAAAATGGACATATTCTAGCTAGATTTGATCACCGTGTTAGTAATATTTCTGAACCAGACTCCGAAAAAATTATACCTTTTAGAATATGAGATCAAATTATATTATACAAAATAATAGATGATTTTTTTTGCTTGATGATTCGGTTCAAAGTTATAACATTTTCAGCTTACATGGTTTGAATACAAATTTTGGTCCGTTGGAGTTTGATACTATAGTACGATACTAAGATGACATGGTTTTGGGGAAAATTATCAGGAAAATTATTAGAAAAGTCTTAATTCAATTATAATTATGTCAATTTGATCCTAAACATTTTACATTTGTGTCAATTCAATTCATCCAGCCAACTTTGGCTGGTCAGTGTCAACGTGGTTCAATGTGTAATCTAGTTTCTCAACTTTTAATTTGACTAATATGGTCCCTGAACTTTAGCCTAATGTGCAATGGGGTCCTTGAACTTTCAATTTATTCAATGTAGTCCTTGAACTTTTAGAACATATTTGACTTATTTCTGAACTATAAGAAAATGTCAAATGTCGCGCTACATATACTATTTGTGCACTAAATTTGCTTTCTAAGCATTTTTTGGGTGCTCAAATAAGGCTTGCTAAGTTAAGTAATTATTCACAGTGTGAGTATATCGTTGGATGCATCAAACCAATTGAGTACACGACTCTTATATCATTGGCATTGCCCTTTTTTCTATGCTTCATTGTGCCTTTTATACAAGATTTTTCACTCTTCTATATAAATTTGGACATTGCATGACCGGTTATACGCATCATGTGTACACGATATCGTGTTTGGGCCATCTACTCGATATGACTCAGGCTATCTAATCTATGAGATTATTGAAATATTTCATGGGTGCGGACTAACCTATTTAAGTGGATTTCATTATCGTAAGGCTCCGCCATTGCACAAGATGCTAGAAGTAAATGGTATCCTTCTCATCGAGCAAGAAAGTGAACTTTGTGGACGAAAAGAGTGTTTTTTCGGTATTGGCATGACTTTTGCTTCCAATATTTTGCGCTAGTTTTGGCTTATTGCAGTTGATATTTCACACTTAGTAGTATCAAACATACTTCATCCTTAGAAAAATGTAAATCTAACCTTAAATTGCTTCATATTTACTCGTTATTTTCAAGATTGTTGCAACTTTTATTTTATGAAAAGAAACTTTTTCTTTCCTTTCCCCTTCTTTTTCTTTATGCTACAAGACAACACAAATCTCCATCTGAACGTGACCCAAAGTACGTTCTTTCCTTTTGCGTCTGGTGGAGATTCTCTTGCATATCCTACAATCCCTCTCTACTTCTCTCGCACTCACACAAAACACAAACTCATGTACGCTCGTATGGCAAGATCCATCCTTGCTCGTTCCCTCTTCACGTTCCTCCTCTCCCTCTCCTTCATTCCCAATTCACATGCCTCGTCTCCCTCGAGCACCTTCCTCTTCGGCGGATGCACCCAACAACAGTACGCGGCTGGCTCCGCTTACGAGTCGAACCTCGACTCCCTCCTCACCTCCCTCCTCAACTCGGCCACCTACTCCTCCTACAACAACTTCACCGTCGAGGGCTCGAGCCCGCAAGATGTCGTCTACGGCCTCTACCAATGCCGTGGCGACATCTCGATGCCGGACTGCGCCGCGTGTGTCGCCCGCACTGTGACCCGGGCCGGCGAGCTGTGCCCGAAGACGTGCGGCGGGGCCGTGCAGCTCGAGGGTTGCTACGCAAAGTACGACAACGATTCCTTCCTCGGGGTGGAGGACAAGACCGTGGTTATGAAGAAATGTGGGCCTTCGGACGGGTACGAGACCGGGCCCATGGGCCAGAGAGATGCAGTGCTGGCGAGCTTGGCGAGCGGGGGTGGGCCATACAGGGCCGGTGGGTCGGGGGAGGTGCAGGGCTCGGCCCAGTGTATCGGCGATTTGAGCACGGTGGAGTGCCAAGATTGCCTGTCGGAGGCAATCGGGCGGTTGAAGAGCGAATGTGGCACGGCGGTCTACGGGGACATGTTCTTGGCCAAATGTTACGCAAGGTATTCGACGGGTGGAGCCGGACAACATGTGGAGCCTCAAGCCCATGAGGGTGAGCCATTCTCTTAAGAGGATAAATTAAACTAAATTTGTCATTACAAGATACTAATTCATTTCTAAAAGAAAAGGATAAATCAAACGAATTCAGCCAATCGGTTCTTGAATTCGGACTTCTGAATGATTTGCAGGTCAAAGAACCGACGAGGGATCAAAGACATTTGCCATCATTATTGGGTTATTAGCTGGAGTGGCTCTCCTCATCATTTTTGTCGCCTTCATCAGAAAAGTTTTTGAAAGAAATGGTAAAAATTAGAAATACCCACTTTAATATTTTTTTATAATTATTTTTCTTCATCTCAGCTCACCATGAATCAAATGACACCCCCATCTTGATTCTCTTGGTGGCTTTTCTTCTCATGCAGGTAAGTGACCGACTTTGCATCTCCCACCAATCACAACCCCAAAAGCTTTGAATTGCTGTTTGCTTTTGAGTTGCCCTCCTTTTGGCTTCTTTCTTTCCCTTTTCCTCTCCATCATGATGGCTGCTTTTCCCCCATCAAATTGCCCTTTTGAGTACCGGCTTTACATGCAAAAAAAAAAAAAAAACTCCCAAAAAGCAAAAGATGGGAAAGAATGATAAATGAGAGTGTATTATGTCACTACACATTTTGGTGAAAGAGGCAAAAAAAAAAAAAGAAGAAGAAGAAGATGAAGGCTTTGGCTCTCCACTTGAACATAAAGTTGCAGTGTCTCATCAGGTAGTGGAAGGAGGACACTGGCCTTTTTGTGCATGGTGGTTGGTTTACTTTTGCATTACACCCATCCCTTGTTAGCTTTTGCTTGTCTGCTGCCCACTGGAGGGATTAAATCTATGAGCTCTATAGTTTGTGTTGGAATTGGCTTTTTGAATTTTTAATTTGAGACGGTAATGTAATTTTTAGCTAATTAATTGAGATAAAGGATTGCTGAGAGATGCGTAAGTTTAACCTACGTGCCCCCCAAGATGGTCGCAATCTTGACCACTCCTTGTGGACCGAATCATGTTGTTATAACATTGTGTGTATCGGAGCCGTCCATCGGCCGGAAGCGTGAGATTGATCCTACCTACCCAAGGGGTAATGGTATTTATACGTTCGTTTATGGGAGCTTTTGCCCTCACTCATTTCTGTAATATTTTGAAATAGTTGAAGAGTATAATTTTATGCGCTCCCTTTTGACCAAAGATTGAAAAAAATTGCCCCCCGCTAAAATTTCCCAAAAGATATATCGATAAGCCAATCTCCTTCTTTTCTGGCTCTATTTGCCCCAAAAGTTGACCAAAATTGATGACAAAAAACTTATAAATCGTGAAAATCTATAGACTACAGTTAAAGAAAAACCTACAGACTTTAATTTTACGAGACTGTTAAGCATGAGAACATTCAATCACCGGAACAAATACACTCGATTTAGCTGTCGTCGCCGATCATATTTTGTCCCGACAAAAAAGGAAAAATCTTCAGATCCGCCCCTACACGCAGCTAGTGTGATCGGCCTTGTGCAGGGGCCGAGCAACCTCCCATGATGAACAGAAGTTAATTCTGCACACACTGGATGTCCCAATGTGTATAAGAACCCAACGGCCCACTCAATTAGATAGGCCCATGGGCCCATGTGGTTAGTTCTGGAATGAAAGGCAAACACGAGCTGATCTCCCCACCTTTCAAGGATAGCTTTCAGGATTGATCAACTATAAAGATGAAGATGATACCCAAGGGGGAGAGATGCCATCATCTGGATTCTAGACAGTAGACGCGGTCTAAACCGAGCGGTCTGACCATTTCGCCAACCCTTTCGACATTTTGGTTGACATGACAGCCCACAAATATCTCGAGTGATTGCAACGGGCGGCTACAGAAATAGAATTCGACGGGCCCCCCCGTTCATCCCACTTAACTTAATCTATTCATGAACGATCCATGACCAAATCAAATCGTCAAACGGACATAAGATCTTGTGATCTGATCTTTTACTAACTGTTTGCAAGATATGAATTGGACAAGTGAAGATGAACCCAAAGCGATAGTCCCCACCGAAATTAATTTTCATCAGACTGGTGGGCAAGTCATTCGTCTCATCATTGTCGGCCTTTTCTTATGTCCCACCAAACGCAGGAACAGCCTGATCCTGCCAAATGTCCCAGGCCACGTCCATGGGAAGTACACGTTCGTCTTGTCGGAACAGAATAATTCATGCTCCATGGCGCCGCTGGAGAATATATTCCCCCTCCTAAGGTTCCGTTTGTTTCACGAAAAATGACTTTTTAAAAAATATTATATCTGATTTTAAGCCATCTGAAAGTTAAAATAGGGTTGTTTGCATTGACGAGTCGTGTTTCGTATTTATTAAAATATTTTGAGTTTTGAGTTCGAAACAAAATTATGAATTTTAAAAATAGATATTTCTTGATCATGAAATTAAAAATAAAATTTATTTTAAATATTACGAAAATCTGTGTCGATGAAAACGGTAGAAAGTATATTTCCTGTTCGGTGCGATAAAATCACGATCAAGAGTCAGAATTGTTCTGTCGGAGTCGGCGAGAAAAAAAAATAATAATAAGGGGGAGAGGAAAGTACATGTTGGACTTGGAAAGTTCCTGAAGAAGTCTGACTTTTGATCAGAACTAAGAAAAAGGAAATCAGGTTTCATTTTTTTTTCCCCTCGTTGGACTCTACCTCAAGAAGGTTTTTCCTATTTTTGACGTATATATGTATAGAGGATGTTCTCTGCTTTGCCCAGATGAAGATCAGAGTGCGCCGTGAGTGCTCCAAGTCTTGAAGCGCCGTTTTTCAAGCGAGTGGTTGGCGTTGGATTTTATTTTTGTTCATAATATTACATCAAGTAACCAAATATCAAAGCCGATTAAATTCTTATGGTAAGAATTTATGTATAATTCCTTTTTGAGATTGAGAGATTATTTCGTGAGAAATTTAAATTTAAATACTATGTGTGTTATTGGATGTAATTGAGGTTGGGAAACATTGAAAGTATTTGAGTGAATCAAGTGTGATTTGTAATCTCATTTTAAATCTTGATCTATAGTGGAATTCGTTGATGTTCTTCCCGTGAACATAAGTTTCTTCGATCGAATCACATACATCTGATGTCCGTTTTTTTTTTTGTTATGTTTATTTTATTATTTGATTGTTTGTTCCGCACAACAATTGGTATTAGAGCTATGCTTGGCTGAAGATGAAGCTGAAGCGAATCGATGGCGATAAAGAAGTAAAAGTGAAAATCGACAGATTTGACGGAAGAATTTAGTTTCTAGAAGATGTAAATTGATGACTATCTATATCATATGGAATTGCGCTTGCCTTGTCTGGAGAGAAGCTAGAGACAATGAATAAGCTAATTTAGAATTGCTGGATAAACGAGCGATGGGTATTACTCGGCTAACGTTGACTGATAACGTCGCGTTTAATATTGTCAAAAGAAAATCACTGTGAATTTGATAAAAGCCCTATCATATATGTACAAGAAGCCCTTTGCGATTAACAATGTTTATTTGATATGATATCTGTTTAATTTAAAGATGGACGAAGGTGCGTCAGTTGCTAATCATATTAATGAATTCAATGTGATCGTTAGTCAATTGAGTTCAGTTGATATTGACTTTGAAGATGAGATATGTTTTTTTATTCTATTATCATCATTGTTTGATAGTTGAAATACTTACTTTTATTGCTATTAGTAATTCTTTAGGGTCAACAAGTTTGACATTTGATAGAATTCGAGTTTAATTTCTGTTTGAGGGCATTCGTAGAAGAGAATTTGGAAAATTTTATCTATTACTTTAGTAGGTGAAAATAAAGGAAGGACTAGTACTCGCGTTAACAGAAGTAGTATGAACACAAATAGATACAGTCACTCTAGGACTAGTGTTGCTGTCGATTGAAATTATGGTAAGAGGGGACATCTTAGAAGGGATTATCTTAAGCTGAAAAACAAGAAGGGTAAGAGAACTAGAATTAAATCTGCGTATGATGTTACAGCTATATCTGACAGTAATTCGAATAATGCTGATTTTGTCTTGTCTATCACTGATGATTCATCGTTTGACGGATGAATTATGGATTCTGGTTGTTTCATGCTCACCAAATATGAACTAATTTATTACTTATCAATGCATGGATAGTAGAAAATCGCAGTTGAGGAACAATGCTGAATGCGATGTTGTAGGTGTTGGTGATATTATAACCAAAATGCACGATGGTATTGTGAAGACATTGACTATAGTGAGGCATGTTCCAGAGTTGAAGAAAAATCTAATTTCCTTGAGTGCCCTAGATATAGCTGGATATCGATATTCTTCAGAATATGAAATTTTGAAAATTATTCGAGATGCCTTGGTGATAATGAAAGGAGTCAAGCACAATGGCATGTATGAGCTTCGAGGTGAAATAGTGACAGATTTCGCTACAGAGATGTCAAATGTATCAGCTTCAGAGTTTGAATTGTGGCATATGCGTTTGGGGCATAGTAGCGAGAAAAGCTTGAAGGATCTAAGTGAAAGAAATTTATTATGTAGTTATGTTACTAATGAACTGAATGTATACAGGTGTCGTGTTTTAGATCAACGGCGAAAAGTGCAATTTAGTACGATTATCAAAGAAATCATGGAAATTGCAAAATTAATTCACTTAGATATTCGCAGGTTGTTGTGGTTTCCTTCAAGGAATAGTGCTAGATTTATGCTAACAATTGTAGATAGATGTGGTGTTTGTGCTTTGGACAAATTTAATCTATTGTCAGGATCAGACAATTGAGAGTTTCGATCGAAAAGAAGACTAGTAAAATGATCAAGCAAGTACAGACTAACAAAAGCACAGACATTTTCTGGGAGTTGTTAAATGAACTCTGCATGAATGAAGGCATTGTGAGACATTGTGTTAGTGACAATGAACCACAATATGTTGTAGAATTGATAAGCTGAACATTACTAGAGAAAGCCCATAAAATGCTCTCTAGTGCTAGTGTGGGTAGGAGAATGCTAATAAATGCGCTTAGTACGACAAGCTACCTAGTGAACAGATCCCCACTGATTGTGATTGGATATCGGACTCCCGAAAAAGTGTGGTTAGTAACATTGCTAATTATTTAGTTCTTAAAATATTTGATATCCATGTTATGTTTGAGTTAGTGATAGTAAGCTTGATGGAAGGGACAATAAAGTGTATATTTATAGACAATGTACAAGGTGAGTGGGGTTATCAATTGTGGTGTTCAGAACTAAATTTACCTGTTATCAATAGAGAAGTTACATTTGACGAGTCTCTAATATTTTTGGTTATGAGTGATTATAACAGTGTTCATATGGATTTGCACAATGTTTAGCTTGATGAAGTTGCAACCAGAAACTCTTGAGATAGACAGTATTAGCGAAGTAATCAACACAAATGTTGCTTATAGCAAGGTGGAGCTTGTAAAGTAATAAATTAGTTCATATTTGGTGAGCATGAAACAACCAGAATCCATAATTCATCCGTCAAACGATGAATCATCAGTGATAGACAAGACAAAATCAGCATTATTCGAATTACTGTCAGATATAGCTGTAACATCATCCGCAGATTTAATTCTAGTTCTCTTACCCTTCTCGTTTTTCAGCTTAAGATAATCCCTTCTAAGATGTCCCCTCTTACCATAATTTCAATCGACAGCAACACTAGTCCTAGAGTGACTGTATCTATTTGTGTTCATACTACTTCTGTTAACACGAGTACTAGTCCTCTTTATTTCACCTACTAAAGCCATAGATAAAATTTGCCAAATTCTCTTCTACGAATGCCCTCAAACAGAAATTAATCTCGAATTCTATCAAATGTCCAACCCAAAGAATTACTAATAGCAATAAAAGTAAGTATTTCAACTATCAAACAATGATGATAATAGAATAAAAAAACATATCTCATCTTCAAAGTAATATCAACTGAACTCATTGACTAACGATCACATTGAATTCATTAATATGATTAGCAATTGACGCACCTCGTTCATCTTTAAATTAAACAGATATCATATCAAATAAACATGTTAATCGCAAAGGGCTTCTTGTACATATATGATAGGGCTTTCATCAAATCATAGTGATTTTCTTTTGACAATATTAAACGCGACGTTATCAGTCAACGTTAGCCGAGTAATACCCATCGCTCGTTTATCCAGCAATTCTAAATTAGCTTAATCATTGTCTCTAGCTTCTCTCCAGACAAGGCAAGTGCAATTCCATATGATATAGATAGTCATCAATTTACATCTTCTAGAAACTAAAATTCTTCCTATCAAATCTGTCGATTTCACTTTTACCTCTTTTCGCCATCGATTCACTTCAGCTTCACTTCAGCCAAGCATAGCTCTAATACCAATTGTTGTGCGGAACAAACAATCAAATAATAAAATAAAACATAACAAAAAAAAAAAAAGACATCAGATGTATGTGATTCAATCGAAGAAACTTATGTTCACGGGAAGAACATCAACGAATTCCACTATAGATCAAGCGATAAAAGTGAGATTACAAATCACACTTGATTCACTCAAATACTTTCAATGTTCCCAACCTCAATTACATCCAATAACACACATAGTATTTAAATTTAAATTTCTCACGAAATAATCTCTCAATCTCAAAAAGGAATTATACATAAATTCTTACCATAAGAATTTAATCGGCTTTGATATTTGGTTACTTGATGTAATATTATGAACAAAAATAAAATCCAACGCCAACCACTCGCTTGAAAAACGGCGCTTCAAGACTTGGAGCACTCACGGCGCACTCTGATCTTCATCTGGGCAAACCTTCTTGAGGTCGTAGAGTCCAACGAGGGGAAAAAAAAATGAAACCTGATTCCTTTTTCTTAGTTCTGATCAAAAGTCAGACTTCTTCAGGAACTTTCCAAGTCCAACATGTACTTTCCTCTCCCCCTTTATTATTATTTTTTTTCTCGCCGACTCCGACAGAACAATTCTGACTCTTGATCGTGATTTTATCGCACGAACAGGAAATATAATTTCTACCGTTTTCATCGAGACAGATTTTCGTAATATTTAAAATAAAATTATTTTAATTTCAAGATCAAGAAATATCTATTTTTAAAATTCATAATTTTGTTTCGAACTCAAAAACTCAAATATTTTAATAAATACGAAACAGGACTCGTCAATGCAAACAACCCTATTTTAACTTTCAGATGGCTTAAAATCCGATATAATATTTTTTAAAAAGTCATTTTTCGTGAAATAAACGGAACCTTAGGAGGGGGAATATATTCTCCAGCGGCGCCATGGAGCATGAATTATTCTGTTCCGACAAGACGAACGTGTACTTCCATGGACGTGGCCTGGGACATTTGGCAGGATCAGGCTGTTCCTGCGTTGGTGGGACATAAGAAAAGGCCGACAATGATGAGACGAATGACTTGCCCACCAGTCTGATGAAAATTAATTTCGGTGGGGACTATCGCTTTGGGTTCATCTTCACTTGCCAATTCATATCTTGCAAACAGTTAGTAAAAGATCAGATCACAAGATCTATTGTCCGTTTGACGATTTGATTTGGTCATGGATCGTTCATGAATAGATTAAGTTAAGTGGGATGAACGGGGGGGCCCGTCGAATTCTATTTCTATAGCCGCCCGTTGCAAATCACCGAGATATTTGTGGGCTGTCATGTCAACCAAAATGTCGAAAGGGTTGGCGAAATGGTCAGACCGCTCGGTTTAGACCGCGTCTACTGTCTAGAATCCAGATGATGGCATCTCTCCCCCTTGGGTATCATCTTCATCTTTATCGTTGATCAATCCTGAAAGCTATCCTTGAAAGGTGGGGAGATCAGCTCGTGTTTGCCTTTTTCATCCAGAAACTAACCACATGGGCCCATGGGCCTATCTAATTGAGTGGGCCGTTGGGTTCTTATACACATTGGGACATCCAGTGTGTGCAGAATTAACTTCTGTTCATCATGGGAGGTTGCTCGGCCCCTGCACAAGGCCGATCACACTAGCTGCGTGTAGGGGCGGATCTGAAGATTTTTCTTTTGTCGGGACAAAATATGATCGGCGACGACAGCTAAATCGAGTGTATTTGTTCCGGTGATTGAATGTTCTCATGCTTAACAGTCTCGTAAAATTAAAGTCTGTAGGTTTTCTTTAACTGTAGTCTATAGATTTTCACGATTATAAGTTTTTTGTCATCAATTTTGGTCAACTTTTGGGGCAAATAGAGCCAGAAAAGAAGGAGATTGGCTTATCGATATATCTCTTGGGAAATTTTAGCGGGGGGCAATTTTTTTCAATCTTTGGTCAAAAGGAGGCATAAAATTATACTCTTCAACTATTCAAAATATTACAGAAATGAGTGAGGGCAAAAGCTCCCATAAACGAACGTATAAATACCATTATCCCTTGAGTAGGTAGGATCAATCTCACGCTTCCGGCCGATGACGGCTCCGATACACACAATGTTATAACAACATGATTCGTCCACAAGGAGTGGTCAAGATTGCGACCATCTTGGGGGGCACGTAGGTTAAACTTACGCATCTCTCAGCAATCCTTTATCTCAATTAATTAGAAAAATTACATTACCGTCTCAAATTAAAAATTCAAAAAGCCAATTCCAACACAAACTATAGAGCTCATAGATTTAATCCCTCCAGTGGGCAGCAGACAAGCAAAAGCTAACAAGGGATGGGTGTAATGCAAAAGTAAACCAACCACCATGCACAAAAAGGCCAGTGTCCTCCTTCCACTACCTGATGAGACACTGCAACTTTATGTTCAAGTGGAGAGCCAAAGCCTTCATCTCTCTTCTCTTCTTCTTTTTTTTTTTTGCCTCTTTCACCAAAATGTGTAGTGACATAATACACTCTCATTTATCATTCTTTCCCATCTTTTGCTTTTGGGATTTTTTTTTTTTGCATGTAAAGCCGGTACTCAAAAGGGCAATTTGATGGGGGGGAAAAGCAGCCATCATGATGGAGAGGAAAGGGAAGAAAGAAGAAGCAAAAGGAGGGCAACTCAAAAGCAAACAGCAATTCAAAGCTTTGGGGTTGTGATTGGTGGGAGATGCAAAGTCGGTCACTTACCTGCATGAGAAGAAAAGCCACCAAGAGAATCAAGATGGGGGTGTCATTTGATTCATGGTGAGCTGAGATGAAGAAAAATAATTATAAAAAAATATTAAAGTGGGTATTTCTAATTTTACCATTCTTTCAAAAACTTTTCTGATGAAGCGACAAAAATGATGAGGAGAGCCACTCCAGCTAATAACCCAATAATGATGGCAAATGTCTTTGATCCCTCGTCGGTTCTTTGACCTGCAAATCATTCAGAAGTCCGAATTCAAGAACCGATTGGCTGAATTCGTTTGATTATCCTTTTCTTTTAGAAATGAATTAGTATCTTGTAATGACAAATTTAGTTTAATTTATCCTCTTAAGAGAATGGCTCACCCTCATGGGCTTGAGGCTCCACATGTTGTCCGGCTCCACCCGTCGAATACCTTGCGTAACATTTGGCCAAGAACATGTCCCCGTAGACCGCCGTGCCACATTCGCTCTTCAACCGCCCGATTGCCTCCGACAGGCAATCTTGGCACTCCACCGTGCTCAAATCGCCGATACACTGGGCCGAGCCCTGCACCTCCCCCGACCCACCGGCCCTGTATGGCCCACCCCCGCTCGCCAAGCTCGCCAGCACTGCATCTCTCTGGCCCATGGGCCCGGTCTCGTACCCGTCCGAAGGCCCACATTTCTTCATAACCACGGTCTTGTCCTCCACCCCGAGGAAGGAATCGTTGTCGTACTTTGCGTAGCAACCCTCGAGCTGCACGGCCCCGCCGCACGTCTTCGGGCACAGCTCGCCGGCCCGGGTCACAGTGCGGGCGACACACGCGGCGCAGTCCGGCATCGAGATGTCGCCACGGCATTGGTAGAGGCCGTAGACGACATCTTGCGGGCTCGAGCCCTCGACGGTGAAGTTGTTGTAGGAGGAGTAGGTGGCCGAGTTGAGGAGGGAGGTGAGGAGGGAGTCGAGGTTCGACTCGTAAGCGGAGCCAGCCGCGTACTGTTGTTGGGTGCATCCGCCGAAGAGGAAGGTGCTCGAGGGAGACGAGGCATGTGAATTGGGAATGAAGGAGAGGGAGAGGAGAACGTGAAGAGGGAACGAGCAAGGATGGATCTTGCCATACGAGCGTACATGAGTTTGTGTTTTGTGTGAGTGCGAGAGAAGTAGAGAGGGATTGTAGGATATGCAAGAGAATCTCCACCAGACGCAAAGGAAAGAACGTACTTGGTCACGTTCAGATGGAGATTGTGTTGTCTTGTAGCATAAAGAAAAAGAAGGGGAAAGGAAAGAAAAAGTTTCTTTCATAAAATAAAAGTTGCAACAATCTTGAAAATAACGAGTAAATATGAAGCAATTTAAGGTTAGATTTACATTTTTCTAAGATGAAGTATGTTTGATACTACTAAGTGTGAAATATCAACTGCAATAAGCCAAAACTAGCGCAAAATATTGGAAGCAAAAGTCATGCCAATACCGAAAAAACACTCTTTCGTCCACAAAGTTCACTTTCTTGCTCGATGAGAAGGATACCATTTACTTCTAGCATCTTGTAATGAAATCCACTTAAATAGGTTAGTCCGCACCCATGAAATATTTCAATAATCTCAAGATTAGATAGCCTGAGTCATATCGAGTAGATGGCCCAAAACACGATATCGTGTACACATGATGCGTATAACCGGTCATGCAATGTCCAAATTATATAGAAGAGTGAAAAATCTTGTATAAAAGGCACAATGAAGCATAGAAAAAAGGGCAATGCCAATGATATAAGAGTCTGGACTCAATTGGTTGATGCATCCAACGATATAGCACTGTGAATAATTACTTAACTTAGCAAGCCTTATTTGAGCACCCAAAAAATGCTTAGAAAGCAAATTAGTGCACAAATAGTATATGTAGCGCGACATTTGACATTTTCTTATAGTTCAGAAATAAGTCAAATATGTTCTAAAAGTTCAAGGACTACATTGAATAAATTGAAAGTTCAAGGACCCCATTGCACATTAGGCTAAAGTTCAGGGACCATATTAGTCAAATTAAAAGTTGAGAAACTAGATTACACATTGAACCAAAGTTGACAGGACCCATTGATCACAAATTGAATGTAAGAATAGTGATCAAAACCATAAGAAAAATTTCTAATAATTTTCCTAAAATATTTCCCAATAGTGTCACTTATTCATAAACTTTATTATCAAACTCCAATGGACCAAATTTTTTGTATTCAAACCATGTAAGAAAATGTTATAACTTTGAACCATAATCATCAAGAAAAAAATAATTTTAATATTGTTTAATATAATATTTGGACTAATATTTTTTTCTTTTCATTTTATTCTAACACGTCGATCAAATCGCTAGCTAGAATATAGGCAAGATTCTAGTCCCTCGTCGAATCTTGCATCGATGAAGGTAGGAGGCCAGAATCAGGAAAAAAAAATAACAAATTAAAAAAAGGAGAAAAATAAGTAATGGAAAAATAAAAATTCAAAGTGTTTAAAACTTTTGAAGTCGAAATATCTCGGACTAGCAAAATGGTTTTTTTTAAATTGGCGTCCACGTGACCCTAACCTGCCTAAGTTGCTCGAATAGAATGACACAAAAGTGGAAGGCTTAGGATCGAATTACATAATATAATTGAATTAAGACTTTACTAATCAATTTTCCCGATAATCTGTCCACCAAAACTTTGTCATCTTAGTATGTACTATAGTATCAAAACCCAAACTCGACAACTGTAACTGTAGTCGAGGTCAAGCTTGGGACGTATTGCGCCTGCTGAACTGTAATCGTCAAGGAAAAAAAAAATCACTATCACTCGTATATATACCCCCTGAAGCTCAATATTCAAAAAGTCCCAATTTTTGGGAGTCTAGTTCGGAACGATATGTTACACGACGGTGTTCAAAAATCTAGCTAGAATTATGCCATTTTTCTAGTCGATTGATTATCGGCATCTAGACTGAGGACGCTAGTTGAGCTCATGTTATATCAGCTTCACTCGCCCCCCCCCCCCCCCCCGATGACACCACGATTCCCCAAAAAAAAGTCGCGGATACGTGTAGAGGGGGAAAAAATTCCAGTAGAGCCAGAAGGCTTTTCGAACTTTTTGTTGAGCAGGTGGAGCTCAAGTATCTCGATCTACAAAGAATAGGTTTTTTTTTAATCTCTTCCCAAGCTTGAGTTAGGTCGGACTATCGACATATGCAGTCCAGTGTAGCTGATATGTCCCGAGCTTGAACCTCGACTAGTAAGTCGAGGTCAAGCTGGGGACGATATCTGCCACCGGCTCGATGATACTCTGCTGAATGTTAGTCGAGGTCAAGCTTGCGACGGTATATGCTCGGTCAACTTCGATTATACCCCCC
>JAGVVM010007972.1:0-20784 GCA_019149425.1 Psidium friedrichsthalianum | reverse complement strand
CCATCCTTCACAAACCAAGCCAAGGCATTTGATTGGATGGCTAGCATCACGTCAGCAGCAAGCTGTCTTAGTATTACTCCTAGTCTTGCTCCATAAGACCATTCCTCCCCCCCCCCCCCGATAAGGATAGTATTTCTTCTTAATTAGTGGCACCGCAGGATGAATTCCACTTTCTTATTTTATGTACTACTGGTCTTTGCTCTTGATGCATCATCCACTGTGATCCGAATTATAGATGTACAGGCTTGCTCCTGTTCCTCTATTGCTGTTTCGGTACGATTATTCTGGTTAACGGACAATCTACGGAAGGTTTGTTGCGTGGTATCTTATAGATTTAGGTAATTGTGAAGAATATTTTGTCCCTTGTTTTAGTATTCTACAATGCCTACTTAGTCAAGAAACTTAAGATTGATCTTCCTGCATGACTCCTTTAAGTCAGGTGTAGACAATTCCTGAATGTACACCTCGGTATTTTTCGCAATCATTTTGGGTAAGCTCCATGTTTCATAGTATCTGCCTTATCATCCCATGTTCCTCAACAAATTTAACGAAATGCTGTCGAACACAACAGTTGTAATATAATTTAGCATTATCATTGGGCAGATATCCACATATTACAAGTTAATACAGAAGTTCGGTTTGCTGGTTTGATGACAGATCTGTGCAAGATTTACCAGCTAACGTCCCTACTGTTGACTTTAGCTACTTGGCATTATTGATGGCACAAGATGTGGATTCATTTTGCTACACAAACAATTTCATCAAATGTGTAAATGATCTGCGTTGTTTTGTACAAAATTCACAATGCATCCCACGACCTCAATGAACTCCCCCATCCTAAACGAAATAATGACGAAGCAAATGCTCTCGTCATTTGGGTAAATCGAGTAGATTAATCTTTTTTCCATCACTTGCACTTGTTCTGAATCATATTTAGTATAACAATTCCATCTCTTTCCCTTTATATCTCCTTCAATTTTGTTTGGTCTATCCGCTAATTCTTTTCATGTAAAAATGTTCCAATTTTCATTTTGTTAAACCTTAGTGTTTGTTGGCCATTACCCAACTCCCCTCAAAGAATTCTTCTACTTTCATCTCCTTTTTCACTGCCTGACAATCCAAAGATGAATTTGCTTAATCTAATGCTCCTTGTTCATTGTCCTTGGTGTTTGAACCAGTCAATATTCCATTTTACAATAGATTCGCTGCTCTTATTACAGTTCTATAGGTTTTTCCTTAAGTTTTGGTGAAATTCTGTGTCGCACTGGAACCAGAATGCCTTATCTACTTCAACCGCACTAGCTTATCTATAAGAGGAGATGCTCCACAACTTCCAAAATCTTTTTTTCAAAATGGTTCCAAGAATGAAAAGTGACTCTTCTGTACTTTACTGATTCCTGATTCTAACCATTCTCTTGTTTGAACCTCTCCTTCACTCGACCAAAAATGACCGCCACTCACACAGCTTCAACAAGAGACCCATTCATGAAAAAGCTAGAGAGCAGCGAATTTCTTCTAACAAGAAGAACAACAAGTGGTAGAAGGGAGAATGAACGAATAGACCTTGGAAATAACCTAGGAAAAAATTGTTGCAGCATACACTCTGATAATTCTCATAATCACTGTAACTTTTACTGCCCTCAAGGTATTATTTGCATCTGTATTTTTCTTTTACTCTAAGTGGCATCACTTTATTGATAATAATGTTAACAGCTTGCTACAAAAAACTGTGAGCCGATGCTACTCTGATTTTTGTAATGTGCTTGTAGTCATCACTAGCTTTGCAAAAATATAATCTCTCTCTGCAGAGGGTAAATGTGCTATTAGAACTAACAGAAAATATCTTCAAATATATTGTTAACTCTGTTCAATGATTTACATATATAGCTATCAGGCCACAAAATAATGAGAGGCCAATTCTTTGTGTTTTTCCTTATCAGCCCAACTGAATGTAACACATATGCGACATTGATGCGGCATATAAGTGCCTAAGGAACAGTATGGAGTTCAAGATGAAAAGTTAATATTATATGGCCATCATTGGAAGTGGACCTACTGTCGCCTTGCATCACGTGTCCAAATTTGAGGGGTGTTGTGTTCATAGTCCTATTCTTTCAGGCCTCAGAGTGTTGTACCCAGTCAAGAGGACGTACTGGTTTGATATCTACAAGGTAATGGTTCTATACTGATAGTTTTCGACTTGCTTTTCTTCCCCAGTACATGTTACTGAACTTTGTTTTCCACAGAATCTTGACAAAATAGGAGTGGTGAATTGTCCGGTTTTTGTAATTCATGTAAGTCAACTTCCCTTTAATACTGCAATTTTGTTGTCACCCTCTCTCTCTCTCTCTCTCTCTCTCTCTCTCTCTCTCTCTCTGCATGCTTGTGGAGAGAAAAAGGTTCTGGTTTGAAAACAAGGAAAATGCACACATACGAACAATGCAATAGCCAAATTATAGTGCAAAACCCTTTTTTTTTTTTCTCATGAGGAAGAGATTACACCAACTAGATAATGATCCAAGGACGGATATCTAAATATTTGTTTCACTTTACTTTTTAGAAGTTATGACCGAACAATTTAGACACTTGAAATTTGGACATTTATAATTTGACAGAGCCCAAATTCTAAGAGAGAATGTGTCCAAAGATCGCATGTAAACAAGTCTGAGCACTTGACATTGGTTAAAGATCTCTATCCCTGTATCACGTACGCATTTTACCATTTTCAACTGCTAATTACTCAATCATAAATGTTAAAAGATATATATTGTATTCACATGGTAATAGTGTGGTAATGACGACAGGAACACCATACTGAGACATCTCCTTGAAATCAATCAAATAGAAAACAAAATAACAAAATGATGCCCACCATAAAATATCTGAATATGGTTACAATGTGCTTTATGTTAAAATGGATTAAAACGTGTGAACGTATCCATTTGGAGTTAAGTCGTGCTGAGTTTGGATTTCTCTCTAGTAAATTTATTTCATATTCGAGTTATGTTCTAATGTCGTTTCAGAAGTTGCCACCTCTATTTAAAAGCAAATTAATTAAAAGGGAATTTAATAGAATCACCAGGTAAAGTTCTGGTTCTAGTATGGGAAAGAATTACTTCTTTTCTTTTTCAGCATGTAACTCCTATAAAAGTCTTAGCACTATCAAGTGATTATAAAATGCTCTGATGTAATGAGAACTTATCAATGATAATCTCCTTCTGCAATGCACACGAAAAGGTTCGTTTTTGACTAGTGGTGAATTACCTTGTCAGCAAAGCTTAAATCTCACCATTAGAACATCATTTAAGATGATCGCAAACAAATTACTTGTACAAGTAAATTTGCATCATTAGAACATCATTTAATATGACCCCACTGGCAAAAACTCTAGGCTCTGTCCCTGTAATGATCTCTATTTAATTCTCATAGGAACAGCACTGTTTTTCTCCATTCAGAAAAGATTGTTAAGCAAACTAAATTCCAGAGGAAAAGAATTGACAAAAAATGCTTGAGATTTGGGAGGAACTGTCGGAAGTACCAACTTAACACTGATAGTTTCTTTCCATACCCTGACAAGCATTGCAATAATTCAACCAACGAACTGTTTGGGAAAACTCTTCAGTGTACTTTGTTTGGAATTAGTTCATACTGTTGTATGAAAAGATGGAAATTTTACTTCTTGGGATGATAATTCTTGGGCCTCGTTACATGTGAGGTGTTCTGGGTTGTTATCTCACTCTTTCTGGTTTTTCTTGTGTTTCTCTTTAGCTATGATGGTGGTGGTGTTTCAAGCCACAACTTCACCATGATTGGAGGCTATTTTTGAAGAGTAATTTTCTGATGATCTCTTTCCTCTTCTTCGTCTCCTTCTTCAGGGAACTGCAGATGAAGTAGTTGACTGTTCACACGGGAAACAGCTATCAGAGCTTTGTAAGATAAAGTATGAACCACTGTGGATAAGTGGGGGTGGACATTGCAATCTCGAGCTTTACCCGGAATTCATTAAGCATCTAAAAAAGTTTGTACTTAGCTTGAACAAAGCAAAAGTCACGACAAACGATACAAAGGAGAACAATGAAGACTCTGAAGCCCAAAATAAACCATCAGATACTGGAGCTTCGGATACTTTTGAGTTGGCTCCAGATCTTCCTGAAGTTTCCAGGAACAGCTTAGATAGTCGGCTGGAGAAGTCAAAGAAATCAGTAAAGCCTGAACAATCTCGCATGAGCACCGATCGTCTTGACAGGTTTAGGAGGAAAAGGGGCTTACTTTGGTGAAAATACAGCCAGCCATTTAACTCCCACCAGAACAGATTTTTGGTTTTCGTATTTACTCACCCAAGAAGGTATATATTCTTTATTTGCTCTGTAACAGTGTATCAATCTTTAGATGGAAACAAAACACTGAAGTGTGATTTGAGCTATACTGTAATTCTGTATGTGTGCATTGTAGAAGTTCAATTGAATATAATAAATCCTTTGTACTCCTGTGGATGTAGTGCATAGTTGAAACTCAAAGGGAATGATTTCATAATTAGACAGATCTTCTTCATCTGTCTACACTTGCCCATCTTTGTTCTTGTTTGCTCAAATGCACTCCTGTCTCAGAACCTTATCAGTTCGTGCAGATTTGTGCAGAGCAACCACTTCGGGAGGTAAGTATCTATTTATCTACTTTTTTCAAAGCAGTGCCTGTCCGTGGAGATCCCACCATGTCTTACTAAAATTTTTTGTCGGAATTGAAGGAAACACATACTTGACCATTGGCAATATCTCGATGAGGATAGTGTATTTTATGCATCTGATACACGCGTGATGGAGCAATCTCCTTTTAGTAAAATGATTCTGCATCCTCCACTTGTGCTTGGATCTTGAGATGGTTTCCAGGTTAATCGGCTTGTCCAGCCATGTCTCATTAGATACATAAGATTCTCTCTCCTTTGAGAAAATACAGGGAGGATTTATCTGAATTGCAATATTTGCCCGGAGGTGATTTGTCGTTTTTTTTTTTTTCCTTTGAAGTTGGATCTTATTTTCTTATAAAAATTGTATTTTGTTCGTTACATGTTGCATTCTTGCATTTTGCATTACTAGGGCATTTAGTAGAAGTCTCAAAATTTTGGTTAGATGATTTGAAATTTAATCCCAGCAAGAAAAAGAGAAGGGAAAAGTAAATATTATCTTTCATTTAGCACATCACATGTGCATTTTTGCATTTAGAGATACTCTAGGTCATCTTTCAGATCCTTTAATTGAGTGGAGTTGATATGGAGATTTGCTTGTTGGAGCTTTACAATCAGGGGAGAATTTCTGGTCAATTTGGTCCTTTGGATAATTTTTCTGCTAGTTCCGCTTTAAATTATGAAATTGCTGATGGGAGCATGCTGACCAGTTTTAATCCAAGATTGAAGAACTTTAAGGCAAGCATACATCCATGTTATCAACATCATTCACATCAAAATCACCTTTATTCCAAACCAGTTGGGATCGATCGATGAACCCGAATAGAAAAGCATAAAATATATTAAAATAAAAGCAAAGATATGAATAAAAAAAAAAAATAAAAAACATAAAGGGAAAAAGGATTAAACAAGGCAATTTAGAATATAAGAAATTCGCTCTTTCACAATGCGAATAGCTTTCCTTTACTATGTCCTTAGACAGATCGTACGCTAATTTATTTCACTTCATTAAGTATTATTTTATTACCTTCCTCCAAATAAGTTTTGGCCGACCTCTTTCTTTTTTCGTGTCATGTTCTTCGTAACAAACTTTTGTTCTTACCTTGGCATTTAAGAATTTGCAGAGAATATGTCCAAATCATATCAATCTATGTTCTCTCATTTTTTCTGCCATCAGTACTATTTCAATTTCTCGTCGAATATCTTCATTTCTTATTTTTTCCGTCCTTGTATGATCACAAATACACCTTAACATCCTCATTTCTGCTCCCCCTATTTTATGCTCATGTTACTTCTGTGCTGGCCAACATTCAGCTCCGTATGACATTGCAGGTTTTATTGCCGTTCTATAAAATTTTTCTTTTAGCCTATGAGGGGCTTTGCGATCACACAAAAATCATGATGCACTGCGTCATTTTATCTAACATGCTCTGATTTTATGGTTGATATCCTGATCAATCTCTCCCCTCTTTTGCAAAATTGATCCAAAATATCTGAAGGTTTCTTAGGTACCTTATGTCCAAGCATATGCATGGATTCTTGATCTCCTCATCTTATCGTGGCGAACTCACTCTTCATATATTCTATGTTACTCTAACTTAACGTAAATTTTTTAAATTCTAACGTGTTTTTCTATAATTTTAATTTAGCGCTAACCCTAACCTTAGTCTCATTAATAAGTACAATATCATCTGCGAGTAACATACACCACGACACTCCATCTTAGATATCTTTTGTTAGCTCATCCATAACTAGTACAAAAAGATAATGACTCAAAGCCAATCCTTAGGGTAAATTGAAAAATAACTTGATGTGCCATTTCAGGCATTCATCACATTTTTGATTGCCTCTACATATTTTGAGGGTACTTTTTTCTTCTCAAGAGCTCAACCACAAAACTTTTCTTGGAATCATATCATACGCTTTCTCTAGATCAATAAACACCATATGTAGATTCTTCTTCTTTTTTCTCGATATCTCTTCATCAATTGTCGTATCAAGAAGATAGCCTCTATGATAGATCTTCCTAGCATAAATCCAAATTGATTTATAGAAACCTTGGTCTCTATTTTCAAGCGATGCTCAATAACTATTTCCCACAATTTCATTGTATGGCTCATAAGTTTAATTCCTCTATCATTGAAACAGTTCTGGATATCTCCCTTATTCTTATAGATAGGCACAATCATACTCTTCCTCCATTCATCAGGCATCTTATTAGTTTGGAGAATCTTGTTAAACAGTTTAATCAACCAACTTATTGCCATATTCCGCAAGGCTGCGTATGGTAACGATTCTGATCCCAAAAACTGATTCTGATTAAAATAACTTTTACTGATTCCGTTCCTGGATGAGTTTTGGAGAACAGAAACGCGTTTGATAACTGCACAAAATTTATATTTTAAATCGTTTTCTTTTTAATTTTCCAAATCCACCTCACTTCTATGTCTCCCTTTTAAAATTTCTCCTAAAAATAACTCATGCACACTAAAATTATTTAAACTACATTATTTTATAGCATGTCATATTTCAGTGTACTCGGATTATTCATGTGTCTGACGGCTTCACGCGCTATTTAGCATCATTACATGGGCATGGATATGTGCATAGAATTAAGATCAGCATCTACACATAGCATTACGATTTTCATTTCGCGTTTAGCTCGGGTTTATGCACTCATACTATTTGTCCCTGCATCTGCACACGGGATCCTGTCTTGGGACACGTCACAACGGGGCCTTGTATCAATTTTGCCCCATATGGCTTGAGCTGAATTTAAGGTATGTTTGGTTTCTCTTATTGGTTTAAAGATGCATTTATTATTATTTGCATTAAGTGTTTCATTTCAAGTGTTTATGCACTTAAGTATAGTGATATTAATTTGCACGGTTAGGAATAAAATCGAAAAGATTACATGAACATGTTTTCTTTAAAAAGAAAAGAAAAGAAAGGTATTGGCGATGGACATTTCCTAAATTTAGCATAATCAAGTCCTCGAATTAAGGTGGGCTCTCACACATAAGACTATTCGCAGTCACCTAGCAACACGTGTTCAATTTGGGATGGTTGGGACTTCTACAGATCTCTTTCTCCTTTCTAAATTGATCGTCTATTGACAATAAAATGAAATGCAGGCAACAGTACTCATCATATTGTGCTAGGTTGATCACATATCAGTATCATGGGAAAGAAACCTTTCTGGTTTTGGAACTTGGTAGATTCGCTATTCTGGTCATTAACATTTTGTCCTCGTTGCTATTTGCATTCACATGCATCCGGACTAATTCATGTCCAACCAGTCCTTTCCTATTCACTCGTATGCTGTCTATCGACAAGCCGGCGCGGTTGAAGGACATTATTATTCCTCCATGAAGTTCCATCATGAACTATAGTTGGTTTGCAAATCTATTAAGTCCATAGAAAAGGAAAAAAGGTTTAAGTCTTTTTAGCTGAAAAGGGCAGGTTTCTTTTGGCAGGGGCGAACTTTCTACCATTTGAACCAGCAGCCCTTACCCGAGAGTCAAGAATGTGGGCATACTCGAAACAGCTAATCCTTGTCCTCTGAAGATATTCTGGCCCAGATCGCTTCTGAGCCAAAATACTTTTCGTATAACATCGACCATTCTGGCTTTCAGGGCCCAGTTAATTTTACAAGTAGAGAGATTGACAATGGGGTCTACTGAAAAACACATCGACCCGGGGTGTTCTTTTCAACGCGATTGGTTCTTCCGCCGCCACGAGAAATGGTCCAATGAGTCTCCCTTCATACCATTTTCCCCCGTCCTAAAGTCCGACTGTGGCCATCAAAGGATTTACATACTCTTGACACTAGCCCTTTTCCTTTTGGGGACCCTGTTGGGTTAAGAGTCAAGCAAACAAATTTGACACCCTTTGATCAAGTTAATGAATCATGATCTGAGGACTGCGTTGAGCAGTATTAAGCATTCTTGACAAGTCCAAGTGGGCCACTGTTGCTGGGGCAGGTTTCCTTGGCCTCATTTTGCAGGCGACTGTTAATGTGAAGATGCTCGTCCTTAGAGGGCGCTCAGAGCTTTGACTTTCATTAAAGACAGTAACCGGCCAGGACTCGGCCGGCGACTTCCTCGACATTAATTGGTCGAAGAATCGACTCAAATAACCATCCAGTCTTTCTCTCTCAAAAGCCAGTTACTCTCCTCCAAGATTGAATTCAACTGACAAATTCAGCAATGCTTTACCCTTCCATTCTCATTCTTCTCGTCACCACCTTCTTCTTAACACTTTCTGATGAGCAGCATGTCGACTGCGGGTGTCAGTTCAGCTGTGGGAACATCCATAACTCGAGCTATCCTTTCTGGGGTGGTCCTCTGCCCTTCTACTGCAGCCTACTGGAATTCAAGCTCCTCTGCGAGGACAGAGTCACGACCATGGAAATCACAGCGCAGAAGTATCGGAGTCCTCAAGATTGACCATGACCATCACGTCCTGAAGCTCTCAAGATCGGACTTTTATGATAATACATACCCCCTCGAAGATCGTCAACACCACCACGAACTACCTCTTCATGTATGCTAGCCACTTGGGTAACCTCATACTGTTCTACAACTGCTCGTCCACGAACCATCTATTGCCTCCAGCAAATTCAGTTGTTATGGAAACGATGCATAAAATGAGAGCAACTACTGCACGATTGATTCTGTTCCGAGTGGTGGAGAATTCAGTTCTTGCCATGCCAGTGCAACTATTCTGATTCTTCCGACAGCATCAGAAATCCTTATGGAGAATAAGACATCCTCGCTTGGTGAAGTGATCAAAGAAGGATTCAAGGTCCAGTGGGTCGTGGACCACACAACGTGCATGGAATGCCGGAGCTCCGGCGGAAGATGGGGATACAACACGAGCTTGTTCCATCCCATCTGCTTCTGTCCCGATCGGCCTTATCTATTAAGATGTCCCTCCAGATCAGGTAACGGCTGCATTTCCTTTACGACCTAACTCATCGTCTGCACAAAGACGCAATTCAGACATGGTTTTTTCTGGGATGCGAAAAAACAACATCCCACGATTTTTTGGTATTAAACTGAAATGATCTGTCTATGGCTCTCTGATGTGCGTTTTCACTTAATTCACGAAAGCTGAGCTTTTATAGCCTTATATCGCTAAATATTCGTGTTTTCTACTCTTGGACCCCGGAACTTGTGGATTCTGCATGTTAAGGTGCAATAATGCTTGGACTCGGAAATACAGTCGGGACAATATTCCTTGTCTATTGCTTGATGAGAAAATCCATGTCGAATAGTGTAATTTTCTTCTGGAAGAAGAAATCATCGGGCACCAACAGAGTGGAGGCATTCCTAGAGAAATGCAAGGCTTCGCCCTGAAACGGTACAGTTACAAAGATGCCAAGAGAATGACCAACTCCCTCAGAGATAAGCTAAGGTCAGGGAGGCCATGGCAGTGTGTACAAAGGGAAACTACCTGATGGCTCTCTAGTGGCGGTGAAGATATTATCCGAGTCTAATGGCAACAGGGAACAATTTCTCAACCAAGTCGTCAGCATCAGCAGAAACTTCGCACGTAAACATCATTGCTCTACTTGGGTTCTGTTCCGAGGGGTCAAAACGGGTTCTTGTTTACGAATTCATGCCTAACGGATAATTAGAGAAAAATATATTTACAGAGGATCAGGCAATGGATGTTGATCAACTAGGGTGGGAGAAAATCTACCAATTGGCCATTGGTGTCGCCCATGGCCTGGAATATTCCATCTTGACATCAAGCCGCAAAACATCCTTCTTGGCCCAGAAGTCTTCCCGAGAAATTTTGGAGTAGTTTCAGACAAGTCCGATGTCTACAGCTTTAGGATGATGATCCTAGAAATGGTGGGTGGAAGAAGAAACATCGAGGTTGGACATACAAACAATAGCGAAGTTTATTTTCCACGTTGGGTGCACAGCCGAATGATGTCAGAGGAGGATCTGAAACTGAAATGGAATGTGAATGAAACAGGAAAAGAAGTAGTGAAAAAGATGATCCAGGCATGCCTGTGGTGCATCCAGACTCATCCGGTTGCACCACACTTATCTGAGGAACCGGACTTCGATGGATAGGGTGGTCGATATATTAGAGAGAAGGCATGAAACTCTCCAAGTGCCACCAAAGCTCTTTCCGTCTTCTCCTCCTGCATAGCACACCCATCCTGCAACAGCTACTATTCTTCATTCATCGCAAGGCAGTACAAAGCCTCCTTCACAATATTCACAGGACTAGGAAGGCAATCGATTGCAGATAAGCTAAACACTGTTCACACTTCTGTTTTAACGATATACAAAAAGCAGCCGGTCTAGTTAGACGATATTCATATTTTTCATTCTTTGGCAGATCCAGAGCACTTGATGTAAAAGGTTGGCACCTTATCGATGGTTCATGTGCTGGTGCGTAAGAAGACTGCAATTCCATTATACCAAATAAAACTGCATCTGCAGCTTCAGTCTGCACTCTCTTTGTGAATTCATGTTAGAGATATTTTGACAGCTTAAGTAGTCCCATTCACACTGCGAACATTCACGGAGAAGCATTACTTCTGAACCAGAAAAACGAGCCACCCCACAATATCATAAGAAGCTTTGCTTTATTGATCATCCACATCACTTATAAATTTGACGGTTAAATACTTGATACAAGTTTAAGGCCCCTTCCAAGACAGAGAAGCCAAAATACCTGAACATATAGGCAAGCCAGTATTGCTCACTAGAACTTAAGCCGCTCAGGATCTACTTTCTCCACATTTCTGTCATTCGCATTGATGATGGACATTGAGTCTGTCACCTTTTAATGACCATTGAGAGCCATAAAATTTGCAGTACAAATCTTCTCTTCTACTTTAAAAGTCTTTCCTAGTCCAGGATGCCGGAATATCTTAACAGGCAACATCATTTACAAGCAAGTACCACGATTAAGAAGCAATGCAAATGGAAATTCAAGAACCCAAGTCAAACAAGAATTTGGACAACAATTAGCACAAAGCCCTTCATAATTCATATCACCTTCTTGGATTCATCATATATGGGGTCTCGGAGTGTTCCAAACATCCAGTCCATCCAGATGGTGTAGTGGCCATAATTATGGCGATATGTGGTATGATGGATGGTGTGATACCCAGCACCCATTACAGGCCAAAGCTTACCATGGATGCAGTCGTGGATATTTGCTGTCCATATCGCCTCGAGAAATAGGAGAGCGATGTGCGTTGTAAAATGGGTTGGCACAAGGAATAGTGCCACAACATGTGGCACCGCCTGCAGTATCCCGTCTAGAGGATGAAATGCCAAGCCTAAAATCAAGAAACAAATTATGATTATTATTTTTATTTTTTTCGGTTGAAAAAACAACTTATGATTAGTCTTGTACTTTATGCATAAATGAAAATACGAACAAAAGAGACGAAAAGGAGAGGGATTGTTTTGTTGGCAGGGTGAGGGCATGGAGAAAAACATAGCATAAGCATCATTCTAGGTGAGACAAGGAACAAGAAAAATGCAGTACATGAAGAAATGGGAAGAGAAGGCGAACATTAGCAGTAACTAGCCACACATTTAATTGCCACTAACAGATGGGTAAACAATATTGGCGAAAAATGACACGAAACGGCGCTAACAAATAATCCATCGATGCAACCATTTTTTCAGATTGCCAATAACATCATGTCCATGATCTGCAGACGCCTTACTGTGCCTAACTTGATACCTTGAGAAATATTGCTGCCAAGTAGGAATTATGCTGGGAAGAGTAATTGCATGGGTGTATCAAGAATTTCTTTCCCAACGGAACCACATCTTGAGTACAAATAACCCAAGGAGACTCTATCGTCAGATGAATTGCACTCCAATTTGAAAAATCGCAGATATGACCGATATAGTGTGCTTCGTAATTTTTTAAACTGACATTGGGAATGTAAATTACTGCACCAAGTGCTCACCAGACAAGAACGCCACACATCTTGCCAGGGCAAAAGGGGGCTCAGAGACCGTGTTATCATGGACTTATTATCCCTCCTACAGAAATGTACTTTTTGTATGCAGCTAGATTTTATGTGAAATTCACCATACTTCACACATAATGCCGCTCCTAAAATGTCATCCAACTTTGTTTCAGCAAACTAAAGGCGTAGATAGGAGGTTGATGGCCCAACTTCTGTTTCTACCTTCTAATTGGGATCTGACTTATTTTCAGCATCAAAAACCAACTGGTGAAAGTCAAAATAGAAGTTACAAGAAACACCATGGCCAGCAGCTGGGGTTGTCTTTCAAGTAAACATGAAAATGATAAGTATCAGAATTATGATTCCTAAGTCCAATACTAGAACACATAGTCCACTCTTTGTTACTTTTTTTTTTTTTTATAAATGAAGTCAAAGATATAACAATTCTAAAAGCTACAGATGGAAACATATGCAGATCGTAACTAATGCAAATGTCAAACCGAAACAAACCAGAAAACTACCCCTAAAACTCAAGAGGCATTGCAACCAACTTGACCCAAGATTCGAAACATATGCAGATCATAGCTAATGCATATGTCAAACCGCAATAAAACCAGAAAACTACACCTAAAACTCAAGAGTCATCGCAAGCAACTAGACCCGCTCTCTCTCACAAGAAAGTAGGTCTTATGAGCTCAAAGCAGTACTTTTGTCTTGTCATATCATTACAAAATGCAGGGTGATGATATACATTTGATCAACTTATCACCCTATCCTTGTGAATTAGTTTGTGGTGAGGTCTCTTGATGATCTCGGCTTATGATCTCATTAACATGTATTTAATTAAACTCACAGATCTCAATCTACAAAGGCCCATCTCAATTCTTTGATTCAAATAAGATGGAGTTCATCAAGTCATACAAGTGCTCAACCCCTCTCTTAGTAAAATGGGTTTGATCCCCTTCAACCTATATAGTGAATTAAGGCCTCCGCCCTCGATCAAAAGGAAGGGATATCCTCCTTCCTTCATACCCCCAATCCCTTGGTTTTCAGCGGACCTGAACTTAGTAAGGATCATGTGCTCAACTCAAACCAATGCAGCTAAGATTATTCATAATGCCATCCCCAATAATTCTATCTGCTTTCAAAGAGTTTCGCATGGCAGGAGAAGTCTGCAACTTGTCCTTTAATATCAAGAGCTATGGAAGGAGAAGGATTTAGTAACATTAATCTAGAAAGGTACTTCAATTAAATAAGAACAGCAAGAAGGGCTGCATGCTGACACGAAAGAGGAGTGAGTAGAATATACAATCTGACATACCCACGAAAGAAAAGGAGATCTTTGATAACATCTTCTAAACATCTAGCTACCCAAACCTAATTACACTTGTTTTATAGGTCCAGTTACATTGTAGTATCTAAAGATCCAAGGACTGTATGCTAAGCTCTCAGAATGCATCAATCAATACAAACTAACAGAGAACAAGTAAATACCAAATACTGTTCCGATAAGGCGTGGCACTCAAATTAAGCAGCAGCAGAACATAATCGTAAATCTTGATTCTATTGATTGAACAAAATAAAAGTAAGCAAATGCACAATCATTTGCATGATTCTATTGATTGAACAGAAATAAAGTCAACCAACAAAGGGCATGCTACTGCACTTAGTAGACTGAGAACTCACCAGCAAAAGGAGAAAGTGTGTTCTGCTTGTTGTAGATGTGATGTGTTGCGTGGAGATACTTGTAAAGAGGTTTAATGTCATGCAGCTCTCTGTGCATCCAATATATCCCAAACTCCACCAGTACAAGATAAATTGGCATGTACACAAGGTAAGCAAGCCAACCAACATCGCTTACTCTTGAATAGCATTTCGTCCATCCATTTTCAACCATATATTCAGAAAATGTAGGAAGAGCACAGTACCATGGCATTGCCTTCATAGCAACATAAATTTGCAAGAGCATTGCCTTCTTCGTAGGAATCTCATCTGCAGCAAGAGAAATTGACAGACCCAAAAAAATTACACAAAAGTCTAGCACCCAGAAATCATTACTGAGCTTTAATAGACAAGAATAACATAGGCTAGCCCAACTAAAAGTGCATATACCATACTCTCACGCTGAAAATAGTGTGTAAAGTTCTCTCTGGAAGAGTACTATCAGCAAAGAAACAATCACATAGTACTTTAGCCCTAGAGAGAATGTTGATGATTGCCATTTGCTTCACAATAGTTGACAGGGATCCAACTTGCGGACTTGCTTGATGATCAGCTAAACAGAATCACAGTTTTTAAAGCATGAAACAAGTCAAAATGTCTTCTCAATGAATGAAAGCATGCATTAATAAGCTGATTCATAACCTGTTAAATGCGACCCAGTTACGCTGAGCCTAAGAATGGTTAAATGTCAAGATCCAGAGGGGACAAAATCATAGATTCAGATGCTTGCTGAATTAGCGGCACCCCCCATTTGAAATTGATGGTGGAGATGCCCTAGAAGTTACTTGGATCGTTTATAGCAAAATACCAGGGAATTACAGAAGGAAAAAATAGGAAATATCTGACACATCTCACAGATCAGGAAGTAAGGTAGAAACTGCATAGCACAACATCTGAAAACCAAACGAAGCATTTTCAAAAAAAAAGAAAGCATCAAATCACAGAATTTGTTAAACAATGGCCCAGCCATCTAAATATCTGGGAAAAAAGAAGAAGACCTTTCCAGGTCATGGAAGTAAATGAAATATAAAATCTTTCAGAAAGCATAAAGCGGCTATTAACAGCACTTACAGCGGGTAAGATTCTAAGATAGTCTGCAACAACCATCCATTTCACCTGGAACAGATTAAATGATTGAGCTGTTTCGAAGGAAGCATGTAACCAATCTAGGAGATGAAGTGAGATCGACGAAACTAATCGAAATCAAACCCAAAATAGAAAAGAGAACAGCGTTTCTAGGAATCGTCCAATGGAAGGAAACATAAAAATAAATTATTTGAGTTATACTGTATCATTCACACGGACAATAACACATCAACATCACATCTCTAGAGCAAATTCATTCCATCAATCTAAGAACATCAACTTAACACCACACCCACCCTTTGTGTTAATGAATACCGAGTATTAAAAAAACAGAAGCTCATCATGCCGTGAAGAGAATCAGGAAAAAGAAAACTTTACAGAGTAACCCAGCGAGAGAGAGAGAGAGAGAGAGAGAAGAGAAACTACTTTAGGGACGTAGACATTGCGCTTGAGGTAATAAATGTAGAAGCACCACAAGAAGCCGGAGAGGAAGTAAATTAGGGTTCCACCGATGTAGTTGCGGAGCCAGGTCTGGAGGAAGCGGGGCATCGGCTCCCACGCCGACGCCGGCAGGAGGCTGCCCAGGACAATGCGGTTGTACAGAGAGGTCTCCTCCGTGAACAGCCCCAGGTAGCCGGCGTCCATCGCTCCGGCGAGGTTGATCGGGGAACGTCGCCGGAGGTTTCGAGCTGGAAGGGCGGTGCGGATTCGTGCAGACAGTAAGTGGGACGGAGTAGTGGACTTGAAACTGCTGGCGGACGACGAGGAAGAGCCCCTGTTGATTTGATGGAGAATGCGAGGACGCCGCCGACGAGGGAGAGAGATTTTTCGTTGGCTTGAGAGGAAGGACAAATGGAGTGGGCCAAAGCTTCAAACAGATTTACGTGATTTTTAATTGTTCAATTTAATTATTAAATTTAACTCAATATGCCCTCTCGGTATAAATTTTGACAAAATTTATACAATATAATATTTAAAATTTTGGTGCGTGTTCAATTAATCTCTGGATAAAAATATTAAAAAAGTTTGGGGGATTAGATTGAATAGACACAAAAAATTTAGGGATCACATTAAACAAATTTAAAGTTCATATGACAACATTGCAAATTTAAATAAAATTCAAGAAGCATATTTAGCAAATTAAAATTTTAAGGACCACATTACACATAAAACCAAAGTTCATGAATCGTTTTTTTTCATTATCCATTTCATATATCTAGTCGGAGCTAACGCACCTAATTTTGGGTTCATGATTAAAAAGGACAGCAATCGAATCCGTTCATTCTAGAACCAACACAAATCGGCCTTACTAGATCAGTTCAAGGAGAACAATATTGTTCCCATATCATAAATAAGGGAACCGAGCTCAGTTCCAAAAACTTAAAATCGGCCATTACCAGTTCAATTTCATTATTACACTGAATAGGCCGGCTTTATCTGAGAGCCCTGAATCTAACATGGCGAACTTGGGATCGAACTGGTAAGGAAAGAAATAAAAAAAGTCCTCACCGATTCTCGAGCAATCCGGTTACAAGTCGATTCATGGCCAACACGGTCAATTTCCGAATCCAAATTGAAAACCGAGTATGACTAGGTAGATTTAAGTTCCAAGTCTAGAATATATCCACCTGCAATGGAATACCCTAATTGTTTAAAATTGAATTTCATCTTGCTTGAAGTGTAAGTATTAGATATGCCCACTAAGAGCTTATCATAAGTGGAATTTATTCAATATGTCCTAAACTTTTCAATTTTGTCAATTTTTTCATAAACATTTGTGTGAAATTGCAATGTAGTCCTTTCGATCAATTGTCGTAGAAAAATCGCTAATGTAGTGCTCTAGTCATCCTTGGCCATCATACATGGCTTACAGCCATATTAGCGATTTTTAACAAAAATTGGCCAAAATGATTTAGAATTTTGTGCAATATTTAGGATTAAATTGGCTAAATTGAAAAGTTTATGAATAAATTGCATTTGCATAGTAGTTTTACGACCGACTAGATAAATTTAAATTAAAACTTTCAAAAAATTGACAAACAAAACTTAAATAATAATCATATGAATGTCAATAAATAACATACTTCAGAACACAATGGAACTAAATTTGGACTCTATTATTAGCGAAAAAATGAATGATTTAAAAATATTTTTGTTAAAGAATGATCATTTGTATCGCTTGAAATAATTAGCTAATGAAAATGTTTCTATTATCGATATTAATTTATGCCTAAAAATTTTTGTGGACGAAAAAAAAAATATTTTTCATTCATTTAAAATTTATAAGAGATATAAGCTGTGGGCTTTTGGGTAAATATATTATAATTAATTTATTTTTCGCAAAATGACCTACGTCAATAACTTTGTTGAGGTCCGACATAAGTTATCCCAAAAAGGAATTAATGGAATAACACGTTTTTCACTATTTCGGTAATACGAAGTGGATATGTGTTGGCGGCAAGAAAGAGACATTGTATTGATTGATAGGGTTCAAACATTGAAATGATCAAAGGTACACCTACTACTTAAAAGATGCTTGCGTGTTAGCCTAAACATATTCTCCCCTAACTCTTAATTAGCAAATTAATATAATTTTAATATGAGATTACACAAGTTTAGAGTTGTTATTTGTAAATATATATCGTAGCTCCGTTGTTTTCACGAAAAATGAATAATTTAAAAGACATTTTCTAAAAGATAATCACTTGTATCGCTAGAAATAATCAGTCAGTGAAAAATATTTTCTGTATCGATAACAATTTCTATCTAGACATCTTCATGATAAATGATAACACATTTTGTTTGTCTATTTTCATAAGCGATACAAACAATCATTTAGGATTTTTAAATTAGTCATTTTATGTAGAATAAACAAAACTTATTTATCTAAATTTTTCTATGCAAAGCACGGTCTTCCCATGAATGACCATACTAGAGAGTAAATAAAAGGAGATAAGTGCACTTGAAGTCTTAAGGTTTGTCACGAATATGCAATTGAGTCCTAAAATTTTTTTAAAAAAAGATGCAATCAAATCTTAAAACTTGTCAATTCTTCTATTTATTTCCACCACTTGTCTAATTAGAAATGCCTTAGTTCACCAAATCCTAATTGTTTAAATCAAATTATATCTAAAGAGGCTAATTTAAAGGAAAAAACACACACACACAAAAAAAAAAAAGCCAAGGACAATAGACCCTCAATGCCCTTGCCCCACCGTCGCCAGGAATGGCCAACGAGCGGGTCAATGGGCCATCGCCAAGCCCTATCAACCCTTCCTAGCAACCCAAAGAGGGAGGGGGTGTGCACTTTGGTTTTTTTTTTCTTTTTTTTTAAATAAATATAATTTGGACCAAAATGACGTCCATTTTAGGTTGTGTTTTTTCCCGCACAAAAAATGAATAATTTAAAAAAAAATTCTAAAAATGATAGCTTGTATCACTTGAAATAATTCGCAATGAAAATTATATAATTGTGACAATGATTTATATTTCAAACATCTTCATGAATGATGAAAATATTTTTTATTCATCATTTATGCAAATGATCAATTTTTTAGAACATATTTTTCAAATAACTCATTTTCCGCAAAAGAGAGCTGTAGTATTATGTTTCATGTTTTAGTAAGATTAATGTCACGTGGGAGAGAGAAAATAATAAAGTCATATCAGCATATTTTCGTTAGACATAAAGGATCCGATTGTACTAATCGCTAAGTTTAAGATTTATTATAATTTTTAAAATTTTAGGATCCATTTATGCTTTCGCGATAAGTTTTAAAATTTTGAGGGGCACTCGTCCTAAATGAAAGAAGACCGACGTTTGGACCATTCACCGCACCTAGGGTTTGCCTTACGTTTAAAGTTCCCGAGCTCGAACATTGATGTAATTAAAGATTGGTTAGCTCGTCGTAAGAAACAGGATGATCACAAAAAAAGTTTTTTTTTTTTTTTTTTGTGATCTCCTGTGTCATCGAGATGTGTGTGACTTTTTGACTGATTGTTGGCAATTTTCGCGTTCCAGCCACAGAATGGAAATTTGCCTAACTCGATACACAACGGCTTTCTTGTGATGGTAAAATGAAAGTTTGGCGCGTGACTTGAAGCGTTTTTTTTTTCCTTTGCATATGGCCCATGGATTATTTCTAAAAAATAATATAAATGTCATGATTCGTCCACAAATTTTTAATTTATCCAATATAGTCATTGAACTTTAACCCGTCGTGTAATATCGTCTTTGAATTTTTAATATGCCCAATGTGATCCCAACTTTTGATACGTATTCATTTAATCTTTAGATTATAATTTTTGGTATTATAAAGCAAATTCTCGTTTCATAGGAAAGGGAGTACATAGTTTCAAAATAAGATGCAAATTTCAAAAAGCAAGTGGAACAAGTAAGTTTGAAAAGTGAATCAACTTGAAACGGTCCTACAAGACTTGCTCATTTGACAAAGACGTATATATTATAGCATCAAGACACAAATGGCGGCCGATCGCCAAATCTCATATTGCGATGGACATGAGCACACATCGAGAAATTCCTCTCTGGTAACTATAGTTTTGCAAAAGTGGGTGCGTACTCAAGTTCGGGCGTTCTGGCATCATCGTCGTGTAGAGGCCACAACACATTATAGATTTAAGTCGGAGCGAGCAAATCCAAAGAGGAGCAAATTCTTTTGCTAAGCTTACGCTTCAATCTTCAGAGCTTACTTCCTTGGAAGACGGAGAGATACGACCGACGTGGCCATTGAGTGTCCCAATCCCGGCGCTTGTTGAGGAACGCTTGTGTTTCAGCCGTAATCACCCAACACCATCCGATACACCAGTCTGTCCAATTCCGGCGGGGCGATCGCCGGTATTCCGTCCCCATGCCCCATAGAATCGAAGGGGCCATTTAGATGATTCGCTTGCCATACGATTCGAACTCGTGATCACCGTTGGATCGACCACCCTGCGTCGGTATATGCCATAGAGTTCAAGAACGAGCAATTTCTGGTCCTGAGCACCCCCACCCCCGACAACTCCACGCTGCACATGCTCCGGAATCTCTACGCTCACGTGAACTTAGCTGGGCTCGATCGGCCTCGAAAGTCGAAATGCGTAGTATTTTCTCGATCACATGATAACCAGTTAAGACTTTGCACGCGTGTTGTCGTAATTCTAGATCAATCGTCAGTTTTGCGCAAGCATTTCATGATTCCATGAGATGATAATGCGCGTGAGAGCTCGTCACAGTACAACGAGATCATGTTTAGTTTTACTGGCCTTTGTCATTGGCTAATTGTGATTTACACATAAGGTGGCTCAAAAAATTATGAAGTTTTGTACGTCGTCC